>JAWQUT010001239.1:0-36029 GCA_033807755.1 Ellobium chinense | reverse complement strand
CCCCCCCCAACACACACACCCACATATAACTCTACATCTGACGGGAATGAGGGAAAGAGAGTGCAGTGTCTTTCCCAAGAACACTGTAGCGTACACGGTCCAATTTGAATGCTGAATCCACAAACGTTGGACTTAAAAAGTCTTTAGACTGTGAGAACAACTTACAAGTTGCAGGTCACGGTGCCCCTCTCGTCCCCTCCCCCAATCCTACCCCGTATCGAGAGGTGAAAATTACAAGAGATTAACGACAGGGAAAGCATAATAATATCTTTGAAGTGTGGATTTTTTTGTTGTTGTTGTTGTTGTTTTTTTATGAGTTAGACTGGTTACAAGACAACGTATTGTACCGACGTAATGTTATATCAGTTAACATAGTTATCCCAATCACTGTTTTGTTAAGTATGAAAAAAGAATTGTACTACCTCAAACATTTAGATGTAATGATAGGAATACAAAATAAAGCACAAACGAGATTTTCAAATTTTGGCACACAGATGACCAAAGTGAAATTCCAGGTAAGATGTGTCATCTTATCTTGCTCATCTTCCGTTGATGAAAAAGCCTTATAGCGTTATTCCCCGAGTCTCGGTTGCTCTGTCCATAGATAGAAAGAGCTGAATAATGCATTTTGTAAAACAATTTTTGTCATTTTCACGTCTAACAGAGCGGCAATTTTGCACCTAAAGGACTTAGATTTAGTGTGCTTAGTCCCTCTTATGAATATGCATATTATTTCCATTCACGATTCTCACAGTGATTTATTTGTCTGGAGAGTAATGGAAGAGTTAGTACATTAATTTGATCACACCTTCAGCATTTGCTTGAGCTTAATGAGTAATCATTATACTTTAATTACAACTTTTATAAATGTTATTAAAAAGTCATGTATAAAGCCTAAATATAGAATAAATTATGAAAATGTTAGTTGGACATTTTACAGAAAGATTGCTTTATCTGAAAATATCTAAAGATGTTTTTAGAGAAGATTGCCTTATTAAACACAATCACAGCATAACTAGGTCAAGAAGATTGTATTACAAAGGCCCTTTAAAGGGTTGTATAAATACAAAAAGGAGCCAGTAAAGACCAACAGCAAATCGAAAACTAAATGAATTAGTACTAAAGTACTATATATTAATTTTTTTTTACATCTGTCATATGTGTTTAACGAAATTCAGTACCATTCGTCATGGATAGTTGTGAAATATTATTATGATTGTTAGAATTATTCACGTCTGGCAGGCTGTGTTTAAAAGTTTATCATTACAACATTAAGATCTCACTGACCTCTGGGCATACGGGGATTAGGTTAGAGGAAGAAGGTAACTACTGGTACAGTTTGAGTAATATCCTTCAAAGTATCAATGCAGCTATGAGATGAAACCTTAGTGAAGTTCTAGAGTGAATTAATAATTATCAGGCCCAATAGCTTCTTTTATATGTTCAGTCCTTTAGAAAGTAACGTATATTTGCTCTGCTAAATTCCTGATCTAAATCATTACGTGTGCTTGCTTAGAAGCAAAATGGTAAATTCTCTTTTAAGGCAGTTTTCACTGGGAAAACCTAAAATTTTAAAGATATTTTTTAAATGTTAAAACTTGATAGTAGTATAATAATTTGCATGCATTGTAATCTCAACCTTCTGATATTGTCACAAAAGTAATTAATTACAAGTAGATTACTTTTGAAAAACAACAGTAATTAACTTCAAGTAGATTACTTTTGGAGAAAAAGAGTAATTAACTACAAGTAGATTTTTTTTCAAAAGTAAGTAGTTACTTTTAATTACTTTTATGAGATAGAATTGTTCATTGTTTTTCAAGAGAAGAGAACTCTAATAAAAGTTTAAGTACATTAATAGCCAGATAGACTATTATCCATCATTGCTGCGTGTTTCATTGATCTAGATCTAATTGCTATACCCATGCTTTCGTCTCAGCGAAAATAAAGACTCGTAACAAAAAAAAAAAAAAAANCGACAAAAAAAAAAAAAAAAAGGACATCGATATGTCAGACACAACACCAGACATATTATTGTACATGTGAGACAATCAAGACAAATAGCAGTGATATATATTTAAGATTCAATATTCAAAAACTGTTTATCTGTAAGGCTTTTCTGGCCATTTCCTATATAATAATCTATACATCTTAAAGAACACATAGAAATTTAAAAGGAAAAAAAACAACAACACTACACAATATGATGCACTCAGCTCTCTACTGCCCCGATCCATTTTCACTTTATTTCGGTCATAATCATTGCTCTATTAAAAGAGTACCTCTTTCACACACGTACACATATACCCCGATACTAACATTGACACAAGATCGTCCACACACACACACACACACACACACACACACACACACACACACACACACACACACGCACGCACGCGCGCATTTATTGTTTTGTCCAATAGCATCGTCACCTCCCAGAATACTTAAGTCTTTTAGCTTTTGACTACATATTTTTCGTCCGGTTTATCAATATTGTGCTAACTTCTCTTTGAGCTATTTTAAACCTTATAGTTCTTTCATTTATACTGTCAAGCGCATGCTCCAGATCGATAAAGGCACAATATATCGATTTTGACCTTTCTAACAATAATTTGATAATATTATGTAATATAAACATATCAATCGTCCCTTTCTGTTTACGAAAACCTTATTGATTTTCACAAAGTACGTTGCTCGATTCAGCCCACTGAAAAAGCCTTTTGCTGTTAAAATAGTAATAAACCGCTTTCCCAACTAATTTAATAGAGTTATCTCGCAGTGGTTTTTTTGGTTGGTCCTTGCTTCCACATTTATGAATAGGCATACTCTCTCCAATTGCCAACATATCTGGAAAATAGCCTAAATGCAATAAAGTATTAAACAGTTTATGTCTGGAGCTTTATCTAAATTATAAAAAAAAGAAAGAAAGAATGTTATGAAACCCAGCAGCTTTATTGTTTTTTAATCTACTAACTGCAAAGTCCACATTATCTGCTGATTATTTCCTCATCTAATAGTTACATTGTACATTGTTCCCCTGTTCCTCCCATGTTCCTATTTCTTTGTCCTCCTCTTACGCTATTTTTTATACAGGCCTCGTGTTTGCCAGTTTCTTGAAATAGCTAACGAAGTCACACTTTTCATTTCCTAATGCCCATTTCACATGGTAGAACCTCATTATAGCATGTAATAGGTCGGTGTATATTTGATTTGTAATACTTCGTAACGGGGTGTATATGCAGGAATACATGCGCATTGTCAAGCTTCACAACTGTATGCAGTGAGCGCATAAAATTGCAATTTTTTTTGTGTCAACTCTTATGCCGAATAAATGGAGTTAAAAGGAGCGTCCAAATGTTCACACATTATGTGATAATTTGTTAAACCATGTTGACGTATTTGATATATTATCTGCGCGGTGGCCTATTCAAAATGATATGTGTGGTTACATCTCGCACTCTTTCCNCAAAAACGGTGTCATCCGCATGTAGATGCAAAATACGCTCAATCGAATCAAAATAAGTGCAGTATCTGGTCTTCAATCTGTGAGTAGCAAAAACGAGATGGGGAGAAAAAGGGACAGGTATGCAGAAAATAAGAGTCCATGTAATCTGTGAATCTTAGAGTACTGATATATTGTCGTACTTACTTGTCTATTACAATAATTATTCAGTTAGTCCCAAATGTTTTCTAAAATTTACAAACACCAAACACCAATCTCACACTATTCCACCTATGAGCCTTTTACCAACATTGGGAATGCGACTTTCTCAACCTTAGCTAGGTTTTCTTTTTTCTCTGGTAATCTTAATCATTATCTTACAGATTCAGATTGCACAATGTATTGCATCCAGAGGAACTGTGCAGCCAGAAGATTAAAAAAAAACTGTGGCCAATAATCTGAGAAAAAAGTTCCGTACCTCTCTATTCTTTTTTTTTTTTTTAAGGTGGCATGGGGCTAATTGAAAAAACGATTAGACAGTAAGAGTCAATAATAGCAGAACATGTGTAGAAATAATCGTGTAACATGAAACTACGTCACAAAAGTGGTGAAATTCATTCCTAATTTTGTTTTAAAAACAAAAATGTTACGGGCTGCGTTTCCCAATGGGTTCAGCGAAGTTCATTTGTTCGGGCCTGTGATCTGCAAAAGAATGCCAGTTTTGACCCCTTTTGTTTTAAATCACAATTGTGAAAAAAAATCTAAATGAAAGACCCCCTTTGTAAACAGTATTATAATTTGAGCACATTGGTGGAACCATACCTATGGACTAACCTTGGCCATCTTGGAACGTTCTTGTGGTTTGAGGAGAAATTTTTACTAAATGGCTCAAAGAGGCTTTTACAATTTGGCTCCTGCAGCCTGCACACAGTGCTTTCTTCGATCAGATATGGCCCAATGATAGTAAAAGCTTTTTTTTTTAAAAAAGAAAAAAAAATAGAATCCAAAATGCGTGGTCCTCTGGCATACACAATATATTGTAATCTTTGAACTTTCAGCTATTCCTAAACAGGAAAATTTGAAGAAACATAGCCCAGAAAACTTACTGAATATTCTTCAATGGTTGACATTTTCATAGACTCCCCGTGTATGATATTTGTTATCTGCCTATAGGTGTCAATACATTTAGTAATCAATGATATAACTTATTTCTTCCAGAATGTACTGGATTACTACGTAACTCAGATTCAAGTTGTAGATCTTGACGGACCCGCCGGTATGTTAAGTTACCGACTATACGTATGCCTTCTTGGTGCATTAACTACAGTTTGAATTTTCCCCCAGGTACCTTCTGTCTCTCTTCTGTAAAGCTCTATTGAATGCATCAAGGGTTAGGGGACGCAAAAAGTTACGAACAATGGAAGATAATTGTGTACTTTTTTTTTTCCCTTACCGTAGAGTAGAGGCTCCACTGACCCTCCCTCACGCCCTCCCTCTCCCCCCCGCCTCACTTCCATCAACCCTGTATTTTGATTAAATGACCTGTAAATGGCTTTGCCTCGTATATCTGTATTATGATGTGAAATCGTCTTGGGGTAGATATATTGTGTTTTGATGTCAAGTGTATATTCCCATGTCCTGCTATTATCTAAGACTCATACACAACTTTCATTGGCAAACATTTAACAGCTCAACATGGTTATCTCCAGCTGGTGACTTCAGTCGGATTCTGCCTGGGATTTTTTCAAGAAGGTTATGAAATTTTTTCCTCGAGCTAACCATCTTGCTTTCGTTTGTCCCATCATCACTATTGTCATTTTCATTCTTCTCACTTTCATTGTAAAATAACAACACCTTATCGCCGAAATTGCGGACCAGTTCCCTTGCTATTGGACACTGGACATCTTGACGCCATTCTTCAAATGACTTTCCCCCACCCTTTGTTTGGTGCAAATCAAAACTTTCACCATGTGTAAAGATTAGCACAAAATGATCAGACGAAAGGTCGCCCAACATCTTCTTGATCGTCTCCGCTGCAACTTGTTCTTCTTGTGTGATTCGGCAGTTATAGCTTACCACAAATACGAGACAATCAAATCCGTCATTATATTTTTTAAAAATTTCTTTTAAGGATCCCTGAAGCAACGTTCGTAGCTCAGGTATTGTCATTTGTTTCTCCGGAAAACTCAGTCCATCGTGTACTGTAATTAGTCTACCAAATAGCGTATCATCCTCGGTAACCAAACTGTCAGGAGTCGGCAAGCTCCCATCTGATACAATGAACTTTTCTCGTCCAAGAATGGAGTTCCCCGTAGCACTCTTCCCACGGCCAGCTGTGCCAATCAAGAGAATCCTTCTGCTTCTGGCATCATCCTCTTCTCGGTGAACAAGTTCGAATTCTGTGCGTGAAGGGTGAAAAATAACCAGGAAGTGGATCTATATTTACTATCATAGAATAATAGTGTGGACATTGAGCATTACTATGCAAACTGAATGCATGAACAATAATGCACTCCCTTCTTCCTGTTCCCGCTACATGACACCTTAAAAGCAATTTGGAACATCTGTGTTTCTTGTACATATTTTGCGCTCTACGAATAACCAAAATGCACACTTGGGAACAGTTCACATTTGAAAATTATTGTCACACCACATAGTCTATATGAACACATCAGAAGTACGTGTTTTGTTTCTCGAGGGGACATGGGTGGAGATCAGATGTTATTTAGAAAATTTAGACTGTTGAAAAAAAAAAGTTACACCAGAAACAGGAGCTTGGCAACAATGGCGGGCAAGATCTACAGTTTCAAATTTGTTAGCGGAGCAATTCGTCAACAGTCTTGTGTCAGAGTAGGATATGGGAAGAAACAGCGGCTTACAAATGAGGCAAAGATTTAATTAGAGTCAAACACCGCTCTCTTGTCACCGCAGTCTTTTTTAGCTTGTCCGCATTAGTCACAGCCACCTTTTCTTGTTTAAAGACTCACAATTCCGTTGCTAATAATCTCCTATGGACCGCACATACAATAAAAGATCCGCCTTTCGTTCTCTGCAGATAAGTCTGTGGGGACAAACGCAAGTTGCCCCAATCTTCCAACACCGAGACCAAAAGATGGCAATGACACAATACGTGAGGGCAGTTTTAGTATAATCTTTAAAGGCATATTGAAAGCTAAGGGACCAAACTGTTGAATACAAATTCTGTTTATCACTTATAGACCTGACGGTGCATGATAGCTCGTTATTTCTTTTTGGACTAGGTCTATTCAGATTCAATTCATTTAGATTTATCCATCACACCCTCACTACTGCATTGGTAAAGATTATTACCTGGCAACTGAAGTGACATATCAAGACGTTACCTACCTTGTGCCGGCTTGAAGAGAACATTGACAACCCCCACATCAAATGGACAGACTAAGTTACAGCCTGTTTTCCAGAACTTAAATAACAGTCCTGTAAGGTAAAAAAATATCCGTATAATAAAGGATAAACAGCTTTACTCGTTCACACTAAGACTGCGTATAAAAATAACATAATGTGAAAACGGAACATTCCAATTTTAAAAACAAGGGTGGCATTAAATCCCTTGATCGAAATAACCTTTTTGAGAACTGAATTTTAAGGATATTTTACAATCAAATGGTAAAAGTCAGTGTTACATTGACCCATAGCCATTATCATTTAACTTTAAAACTTTATCAACGGAATGATGTTTATCGCGACAAGTCATACCTACTCACCTCTAATTTCATTAAATCAAATACAGGTAAACTGACTTATAACGGGGTGGTCAGGGCTTTCCAAATCTGGCTGCTATAATCATGCGCCGTTGTTTTCGAATTGGGTGTTTGGACAAGAAAAGTAACCGTATATCAACATTACCCTTGCTTTCTTTTTCTGCTGACCAAAAAAAAAAAAATCCCTTTCCAAAAACCTTAATGGCTGTGGAACTGAGTTTGCACTCACTTAACCCGTGCGGCGGTGATCGGGTCCTATATGACACGGGGGCATCTTCAAATAGGTGTTATTCTGTTAAAAATAACAACTTCTCGGACCTGAAATTTCGTGACTTTTCCTAAAAATCATTTCCTCATGATATACCAAATATTAATAAACTCCACTCATAAGTTAACGAGTGATCACCAGTTTCTGACCACAACACCCCCCTACCCCATATTGGTGGTCGGGTCATATAATGACTTTTATGAGCAATTGGTGATTGACACTGTCTTCTTGTTGTTGCTAAAGTCGTTTAACCGCAAATACAGAAAATTCCATACCTCTGACTTAATTATGAGCGGTAGGTGAGGGCTCCCATTATTATTTTTACTTCAGGGGTTCTAATATTATTTTGGCTTTTAATACGCATTGTTAATTCGCTACCTAACAAACAATAGGTTTAGCTGCTTCTTGTTCTAGCAAACTTGTTAGGCCTCGAAGTTTTGATTTGCATATGGGATAACAGAAGAGAAAACATTTTAATAGTTATTAGGATTGTCATATCATAGATAAAATCGTTGTAAGGAAAACAATCATTTTACTGCGAGGACAGAGTTCGAAGTAGACGAAGATGAGATCCTGTTTTAGAAGATTGCAAAGAGGGAGACGAGGATGTGAAATGTACTTTATAAAATGTGCAAAACGCGATTGAGGAACAGTTTTTCACTACAAAAGTTATCTAATCTGCCTCACAAAATAATATTTAGATGTATCCACAATTACAAACCATTTGTCAACAAAATACAGTTTTATGTATAGAAATAGTTTTACTTTTTATGTGCACAGTAAACACACAGTTGATAACCGATGACCCAAATCATATTCAGAGCCTGAGTTTTAGCAACATTAATATTCTTGTTTGATTAGGCTAGAAGACATAATAATATTATTATGTGAAATATTAGATACTGATAATTTAACTGAAATGTTTTCAGGCAGTTTGAAATAATGAAAAAGAACAACTTTTGTTTGGAAAGATAACGTCGTTCTTCTGAATGATCAATCACTAGGGATTTCTTTGCTTGCTCTTTGGTCTTGTTTAACTAAGGAAACTAGTTTTGCTCGTTTCCATCAATCCCTTGTTAAGTGTGCAAACTGACCACATCGCACTTTTTTTCCAACAGTGGAAGAGTGCTTGGGCCGTATTGGGAAAATTGAATTTACTTTAGACAAATAGTGATGCACCGACAGTGCGCCAAGTGTGAACGTTACTTAAATGTGGTGCACAGAGTTGAATGGCACTCGTGTCAGAACTTGATCCTTACGAATGGGACGTATCGTTTCGAATAACACTCTTATAAAATATAATAATAACAAAAATAATAACAACAATGTGACGAAGGACACCTGACACCCCTATAAGACAAAATGGAATGATCTAGGCTATGTCTGAGAGAAAGTCAAGAAGATATCATAGGAGGTAGAGTATCGTATTCTACGATGATTGTTTAAGGATATTTTACAATCAAATGATTACGCTATAAGGTATTAAATTAATGGCAAAACATGCTACTGTATAGACAGTTTCTAGGACAACATTATGTGAAATTTATATTTTGTTTAGATTTGAAATGAGCTGATGGAACTATTCATCCTACGAATTATTCAAGCGACATAGTCTAGATCTAAGAATTCATACTTGTTCTGACAGTGTTATAAACCTGTGAGTGAAAGAGAGGTGTAAATTTGTGCAGTGTTGCAAGGTTGGTAATTTCGTATAAAATATAATTATAATGACTAGTGCTTAGCTAGCCTCTGAAAAACTCAACTTTAAACAAACTACATATTTCTTTTAAAGCTTCATTTATTATCTTATCTCTCAAGATTTAAACACTCAGATTTATGTGACATTTTTCTAATCCTACCAACTCAGTGCATTTTGTTAGCTTCCCATTGTGATTACCCCATCATATGGGCCAGATTTCGCCCCTGGTTTGGTCGAATATAAAATAAATTTATTTGACTACATTTCTGTGCAGAAGAAATAAATACACTTTTATAAATACACTTTACCTCGACAGGTATAAACCGGTGTTTCCATGGTCTAAAATTCCGAATGTATAAAAAGTTAAAAAAAAGGAAAGTACCTGTTGCCTTAGACAGTATGGACAAGTCACTTTTCTCTGTTCCTTTCTCATTCACTTCTTCCTCAGTGGTATCCTCACTGTGCTGGCTACCTGCAGTTGTGGCTGAAACCTGACCAACGCCTGAACTCATACCTCCAGTTTCCGACCTGTCCATGGTGCTTTCTGAAAACTCAACACGACCCTATGGGATAATATCATTCTTGTTTTGCTGAGAAAGCAGTCCTTATAATAAATAAAAATGTAAACAATGGTCTTGATCTCAAAACAGGCCAACGCAATTAATATGTCCTGTGCAATTCGTTAGACTCATGAAATCTCGTAATCGGCCAACACAAAATATGTTTTGTGCAGTTTGATGAGCCAGTTAGACCTACCTCTTTACAGTCAGACGTCGCGAACAGTTTAGTTATGACTAGATTTATTGTATATCATAGATTGTAGCGAGCAAGTGTTAATCAGTATTGGCGTGTAGTGAAGAGGCACTGAATACGATAGCTTCTCCTTAGAAACGCCACTGACGTTGCTACTTAAATTTACAAACCAAGACGCTGTGCAGGAAACAGAATACTTCTTTATTGGTAACAAGGTGTAACCAGCAAATAATTCACAATGCACAGACCATAACAGCCAACTCTCACAACTCTCTCACTCTCGTGCCTTTAATAATAATTTCAGTGGAAATTCTAGAATAAATGACGTCATCATCATATGATGCGCCCAAACAAATGTGCTAATCTAGAATGTTCGAGCAGCAACTTCCAGACTAATTATAATCAAAACATTCCGATCGCGGCCCCACTCGAACCCTCGAGAAGGCTGATACTGCGTTCACTCGAAGCATCCTACCCGAACCTTCGGGACGGCTAATACTGTGTTTACTCAACGTACCATACGGTCGACCTGACCTTGACACTAGACAGTCTCACTAGCGGTACTGCCGCCGTAATTAAAAGAGAGGAAAAAACAACTGATCTCAACAAGGTCGGCCGCTACTAACTCGTAACTGCAACATTCTCGAATCATGAAGGACCGGAGCCGCGTGCGGTCCAGGGCCGTATAACAAAGGAAGGGGGGGGGGGCACTAGCCTAAGCAAACAACAAGCATCACAAATGTTACATAGATGTTACATATATACAGTGGAGAACTTGCTATCCTGCCCTCCTGTTTGAATTGGTGTCTTCAGAGCATCACATGTGCATTTAACGTCTGTTATTCCATACACCTTGGCTACAGGGTGTCGCTGCTTTTGAGTTAAGCTGCAGTCATCATTAAGTGACCTTTAATAGAATTATAGTGTAGCGAGCAAGTGTCCATCAGTATAGACGTGTAGTGGAGATTCAATAAATACCATACTTTCTCCTTATAACCGCCACTGATGTTGCTACGTTGATACACAAACCAAGTCTGTTATGCAGGAAACAGAATACTTCTTTATTAGTAACAAGGCGTAACCAGCAATCAATTCACTATGCACACACCATAACAGGTTAGTCTCTACTCTCTCTACAATACTACCTCCATGCCTTTTATACTAACTTCAACAGACATTCTAGAATAAGTGACGTCATCATCATATGATGCGCCCAAACAAAACGCACTAGTCTAGAAGGTACGTGCAGCAAGTTCTAGGCTGATTAAAATCAAAACATGCCGATCGCGGCCGCACTCGAACCTTCGAGAAGGCTAAACTGCTTCTACTCAAAAACACTAGACGGTCGGAACAGAGGAACCTCCGGCGGGGTGAGAGGGGTGGTGCACTACCACCTTAGTTAAAAGAGAGCAAAAATAAACTGATCCCAACACGGAGGTCAGCCACTACTGCAATATTCTCGAATCATGAAGGACCGGAGCTGCAGTCCAGGACCGTAGAGTAAAGGAAGAAGGGGGAGGGGGTGGGCACCAGCCCAAGCAAACAACAAGTGTGACAAATGTTACACAAACCCCCTTTTAAGTTGAGCATACCCAGGGTCAGCTATGAATAATAAGGAACATTTGTGGGCCAGATATTTGACAACACGTTTGCCCGCTCTACTTGACCATTAAGCTAATAGTTTCCAGGTCAACACCAATACATTAACTCAACAGCAAAATGTTCAAATGAAATATACATTAAAACTAAATATGGTTCTGCCCAATGACACAAAGCTTTCTGAAAACTGTATAATGAATTTATTAACAAAATGGTCAACGTTTTGTGTTAAACACTTTTTCAAGACTGACAAAGCAAGTTTAAGACATACAAAGAAAGGCAAGTGAATACATACCCGAGAGCCAGAAATGGAAATAGAAATAGACCAACTGAAAGGGATTGTTCATTGTGTTATTTAAATCAACGGTATACATAACGATACAGACAAAATCACACTATCACACACCCATGTAACTGCATAAATACTCACTCACTCACTCACACACACACACACACACACACACACACACACACACACACACACACACACACACACACACACACACACACACATATACGCACACACACACACTTACATACATACATACATACACGCATGCACTCATACACTCCCACATACCCACATGAGCGGGCGCAAACACACTCACAACTATCCTCTTATGCACACACATGGACATCGTATACACATATCCACATGTACCTTCTACCCTTCATTCGTCCATAATAATATGAATATCCTCGGAGCAAGAGTTTCAGGTCAGGGGGGAGCATGGAAACCAATCTCCATTACTAAGAATAATTGTAAACAAAGACTGTGCTCACACGCCCCGAGCGGAGACGCCTGTTCTAAGAAATGCACAAGAAACGTTCCATCCCTATCCCCTTTCCCTTGGGTCTTTACAAAACTACACTTTCCAGCCCCCCCCCCCCCCCCCCCCCCCCCCCCCNCCACCATCCACACCACCCCCATCTCACCCCCTACCATATACACCGGGTTACATAGAGAGACACCTTTCTACTCACTCTCTCTTTCTCTCTTTCTGTCTATCTCTCTCTTCCCCTCTCCATCCATTCATCTACATTTCTTCTTACCTTTAGCCTACCCGCTTCCCTCCCTTCCCTCCCAGCCATCTTCTATGCGATTATCCCTCCCTCCCTCTACAGTGCAGATAGCATAATAGAAGGTAGCTGATTACACCAATCAGTTTGTGAAGGTAAGGCCAGCTAAATAAGGCTCCTCTTGGTTCAAACCCCCACAGGTAAACATGGTTTTCAGTCTCCATATCCAGAGACTCTCTTGACAGTCCAGAAGAAAACGGTCGTGAACGATCTCCACCCCCTGGACGGCCATGTCATCTATACCCATGTGGTCTGTCTGATTAAAGTGTAGCCCGACAGGGATGTTTTTGTCGTGTTTTCTAACAGTGTACTTGTGATTGTTAAATCTAGTGCGAAGGGAGTTAGTGGTCTGTCCAGTATACTGGGCCCCACATCTTGTGCATGTGATTACATAAAATATTGCTGGGTGTGTTGCATGCGATGTGTTGGCGGATTTGAAATGATTGACCAGTAACGGAGCTGGTAATTACGGGCTGGTGTGTATGCTGGAACAAGTAAGACAACGGACTGATCCACAAGGGAATACATGCCATTCTGGAGGGTGCTTTGAGAAGATGATGAAATGATCGTTTGGGGTTTGGTCTGGATAAGTATGTTGCCAATGTTGGCTGAGCGTCTCAGGGCGATTAAAGGTTTATTCGGAAGAAGTTTAGACAAACGCTCCGATGCGTGTGGTATGGGACGGTATTCTTCCTGAATTTGTTGTAATTTGGGCATTTGGGGTGGAACGTGTTCATGAAGGCAATACGGCTGTATTGTTCTGTTTTTTGTTTGGATGTAAGAAGGGATTCACGGTCCTTAAGACACACTCGTTGGAAGATTGGCTCAAAAAACCTAGGTTTGTACCCACTGGCTATAAGGTACTTACGGAAATGCTGTGTTTTTGGAAGTTATATAACTTTGGAACAGATGCGTCGGATCCGCAAACATCCACTATATACACTTGAATAGAAGACATGTCTGGGGTGGTTCGAAGTTGGGGACAAATATCTGTGGGCATCGGTGGGTTTGGAGTAGAGATCCGTGTGCAGCATATTGTCAGAGATATGAATAAGACAATCCAGGAAAGGTACCGAAGACGAGGGGTGGAGGGAGTTGATAGCTATCGAAACAGTATCCAATCGTAAGTCAGAATCCAGGAGCACCACGATATCGTCTATGTATCGTTTAGTCCAGAGGGGAGAAAAATTAGCAACTTTTTCTACCCTGTCACGCCAGAACTTGGCCATGAACAAATTTGCATATGCCGGTGTACCGTGATCAGATTACCCCCCTCAATCATTACCCCCCGGTAATCTGATACCTNCCCCCTCCCTTTTTTCTATTTATAACATTTATTTATTGCCTGAATACAAATTCAAGACAGCAACAGCACTAGCAACACCAACAACATCAACAGCAACAAGATATGACCATTTTTTGAGTCACTAAAAAGTATCCGTTTTGGTAGCGTTTCCATCATACAAGACCTACNCCCCATTTCCCCCCCCCTTTTTTTTTTACATCATCATACTTTTACCCATTTATTCAAATGCTATCGACTCTATAGATGACGTTGTTCGGGTTTGCTTCAGCTATATCCCCTTTCTACCTCTCGTCATTTGTTTTTTTTTTTTAATTTTGCTTTAATCTTTATATTATCAATTAAATGTATCCACTTTCCTCAACGACGGGACTCGTAGTGCGTATATATATTCAAACCTGTTCCTCTTTGAACGACGATAATTTAGCGATTACTGCATAGAATGGCCAGAGAATTTGTGCGCTGTCATCAAATGATATAAACCTAATGAAAATATCATTTGAAAAATTTTGGGACAATTTACATAAAAAATCACTCATTTCCCGAGACACCAATTTAAAGATGCCAACATCATACAATTGAACAAAAGCGCACATACACACAACCCAAAATTTAAAAAAAAAAAGCGGATATAAAATGCGGCCACATTGATTATTTAACAAAACTGAAATGCACATGTCACCTTCATCACCCCACTCCCAGCTACACACACCCATTATTATATCTACATATTGTGACAGGGACTGCGAAAAGGAGTCTAGTGGTCAAAAATTTCGTTGAAATTTTAGGCTTACTCTATCGACTGCTTCGAGTGAACATCAGCTATCTTTACAAAGAAATAAGGTAGAGATAGCTGATATTCACTCCAACGACTGCTTGGAGTGAATATCAGCTAGATGAAGAAATAGAGAAGAGAAAGCTGATATATAATTAGAACAAACTTTACTGTCAGCCAAACCAACAATAACATAATCCTCAACTCTACCGATTTTAGTCAATCCTGTCTTTTTAGTACATGTGGGTGCGTGCAAAGAAAAGGTGTATAAAATAAGTAACTATATAAACACAAATAACAACTTTTTATAGGGGGGTAATATCATATCGGGGGGCGGGGTAGTTTGATACCGGTCTCAGATTACCCCCCGGTAATCTTATACCGGTATCATATTACCGGGGGGTAACTTCATACCGGGGCTAATTCTATTCCTTTACACCGGGGCTAAGGGAGAACCCATCGCTGTGCCCTGTATCTGTTTGAAATAACTGTCTCTGAATTGGAATACATTACTGGTGAGAATTAGCTTTATGAGATGGCAGATGGCATCCGTCTGAATGGGTGAAAATTGATAAATTTAGTTAATGCATCTCGACATGCTTCAATTCCCTCGTTATGAGGAATACTATTGTACATGTCTACCACATCCACAGTCATTTATGTGTGTTGAGAATGAAGCGGAGCGAATTCATTACTGAGTTTGCTTATTTCTAAGAGGATGTGGTTGGTATCCTTATACCAGTGATCCCCACAATATAGGGGAACCAGTGGTGTGAGACACTGTCCAGCCAATAGGCGGCTCGAGTGGTTGGACCTTTTACAGATGAAACAATGCCACGCAAAGGAGGAAGGATTTTACCTGGGGGTATTTTCTTATGGATTTTTGGTATGCCATAGAAATGTGGAGTTTGCACGTCTCCCGCAGTGATGCAATCTGCCATTTTGTCGCTGAAAGTCTGCATTGTAAGCAGATATTGAATCTGTGTAGATATTATTTTGGAAATATCACCCGTAGGATCCGAACCAAGAGGAGTATACACTGACCTGTTAGATAGCGTTTCAAAAATAGCATGATTATAATCGACAGAAGTATATACATTATGTAAATGTAGAATGTACAACCAGCCATCAAAATACAATGCTCAAAGCTTCTGGGACCTTCGATCACATACTGTGAGAGTATAACAACGGATCACTGCGCAGGGTCACTCCCACATGCAACCCCGCATGATCAAAAGGTCAAAATACATTACCATAATGCATTTCATATCATGGTCAAACTAATCGGAAAATTCTATGGCCTCAAGACCTAAAGACATACTGTAATAAATACTATGGACAATTGTTGTTCCATTTGACTGGGTGTAGACCTATCCGTCAAAATTTACGGTATCATGAGAGCACACGATCTATTGTGTGACAATGACAAAAGTCTAAAAAATAAACTGCAGTGATACAATATGGTTCCATGACAACTACAACGGTGTATGGTCATTATAACTTGACTGTCTCTCATGCAGCAAATTAGTCACCCACACGACTCAGAAAATCAGCACGACATTAATTAGTGGAGACCTTGCTATCCTGCCCTCCAGTTTTAATTGATGCCAATAGTCCGTTATCTGCATATATGAAAATGGAGCTGCCTGACAACAAACTCTACTTGACATAGCAAAGAGGAATTGGTGGAGAGGGTGGGGGACTTAGTTGGGGTGGGGGGGGGGTGTTCCTCTGAGCACTTTGCTTAGTTTGCCCACCCAAATGTCGGATGCACTAGCCGCCCCTAAAGGGGAACCCAACAGCCGGATCCATCAATTATCTCATGCTATGTGAGACTTTTCACTTTTCACGTTCTTATGCTAGACCATTTCCTTCTCTTTATCAACGCTTTGCTTGATATTTTGACAAGAATTTCAAAGAAACTTTTAACAGACTCCGTCATGAGCTCTGGGCTTTCATTGTGAAAGAGAATGGGTTCCCATCCACTGCTTTTGATAAGCTTTTTGAGCAGTGCTTCCGTAGAATTTTGGAGCCATTCTTTAAAAGAAATAATTCCCTTCTCTTTATGTTGCAACACAAAGCTTTCACCGTGTGTAAAGACTACCACACAATGCTCAAAGAAAGGCCTGCGACCCAGCAACTTTTTGAATGTTTTCACAGCTATAACTTCTTCTTCTCTTATTCGACTGTTGTAGTTTAATACGAATACAAGTAGATCGAAGCCTTCAGGGCAAATATCGAAACATTCCTTCAGTAAGGCAGCAGCATGTTTTTTAGCATCAGCTTTTGACATCTGTTTATCTGACAATGTAAGTGCGTCAAAAACAGTTATGTTCCTGCCTTCTCTTTGAACTGACTCCTTTTTCGTCTTGTTCGTTTGTGGCTCAGTCCTGTCAGATACTTGAAACCGGTCCTGTCCAAGGATTGAATTTCCTGTTGAACTTTTTCCACGGCCAGCGGTGCCTATCAAAAGAATATTTCTCTGAACCTCAACCGGGGTTTTGGGATCCTCAGACACTGTGCAGGAGAAGGTTGAAGGAAAAAGAAAGGAAAACATGAAAAGTTGAAGTCTGGTGATGTGATCAATGGTAAGTGTTTTGAGAAAGATGCATAATATATTTTTGTATCATTACAGTTACTACGATCAGCTTGGCCGGGGGTGGGGAGGAGAGGATGGTATTCTGTGGTTTCATCTTTACAACAGGAAATAAAACATTTAAATCATTCAAATTTCAACAAGTAACGATAATTAATTGATTCAGATTTAGAATCACTATTTCAATATAATTATTGTAACAATCTTTACAAAATATCGATATGATGGGTGCCTGCGCAAAGGCCTTATCTCTTTTATATAATTCATATAATGATACGGTCTTTATCTAGGCCTGGACAATACATCAGTGGCAATGTACTACTTACTATTTATAAGTAGATCGTAAAACCTAAAATTATATTGTGTGATAATTATTGCAGTCGTGGTTAAAACTATTACAACTCTCGTTTACCATATTATAAACTAAAATATAAGCATCCTAACCACCAAAAAACTCTGAGACTGTTTTTTTGTTATAAGGTTAATCATAATGTGCTAAACAGTAATAAATTTAGCTGTTTTACAATATCTTCTGTCAGTTCGTTTCTTACATTTTCTAGATATCGTATTAGCCATTACCATATTTTTCTGCTTGTTGTAATTGGAACCAACTGTTCAGTGAAGTTTAAGTTTTCTTTTTTTTTTGTATTATTATTTAAAGAAGGTAGTTTACCCAATGAAGTCTTTCCGACTGACGGAAGCCATACAGGTTGCAGGAGCCTACTTGATTGAAAAAAAAATGGACTGTCGGAGTCAATAGTAGCAGAGTGTAGAAATAACCGTATAACATAAAACCTCGTCGCAAAAGTGGTGAAATTCAGTCTTCAATTTGTGAAAAATATATTTGTCGCAGGTTATTACCCACTGGCTTCAGCGGATTTCATTTGTTCGGGTTTGTGAACTGCAAAAGAGTCACATTTTTAAACCTTGTTTCATGTAATTTAAAATTGTGAAAAAGCTAAATAGAGGATCCCCACTGAAAACGGTCTATATATTATTATTATAATATATATATATATATATATATATATATATATAATTGATTGAGCAGGGTGATGGCACCAGACTAGCCTTGGCCATCTCAGAATGTTCTTGTAGTTCATGGAGAAAACGGTTCAAAGTTGTTTTTACAATTTGGCTCCTGCAATCTATAATGACGCCGCACTTCTTTATCTGCGGGCAAAACATGAAGGATACGTTGTGTGTGTAAGTGTGTGTGTGTGTGTGTATGTGTGTGTGTGTGTGNTGTGTGTGTGTGTGTGTGTGTGTGTGTGTGTGTGTGTGTGTGTGAGAGAGAGAGAGAGAGAGAGAGAGAGAGAGAGAGAGAGTGGGAAGGGAAGGGGACAGACGCAGGCTGAACATCTGAGTTTAATATCATTTGAGCATCTACGCATTTATATAAATTATATTCTTTCCATCTTTAAAATATAACCCGCAACAAAAGATTTTGGCCTCTCGAAAATATCCCCATCACAGCGTGCGACCCGTGTTAGTGTGTACATTGTCAAAGCTAAGTTGAGTAATTGGTCAAAATTGGTTGCTCGCTGGTCGGAGGGCCGCCAACAGTGCGAATAGTGCAATTTGCTAATGCAAGATTTTACTGGTTAAATATTTCAAATACATCTAACAGTATATTGCTCGACTGAGTCTATTGGTCCAGAAATTTCGATTCTTTACAAATGTTAGCACAAAAAATGGTTGTGGTATTAGTCACTATTTACTTGATAAGGGCCGAAACAGAGTGAACTCACATTTCATACAACTTCACACTGCTTCCTCACCGGTTGCACAAAAACTCTATAAAACCGTTGTAAGCGAGCGGAGTGCAGCCTACAAACAACCGTTTGAAAGTTCACGGTGTCTCCTCATCTTCCACAAACGGACGGACGGTGATTACATTTTTACCGCTGCACTAAATTTCGTCCCCGGTTCATCCAGGAAGGATGATGCAATAANGGTGGGGGTGGCCGGTCGACACATGTGCTGTTTTTTTTAAATTCAGTGTGATACCAGTGAGTGAATATTGTTCCTGAAAATCAACATGGATGAAGCATTGATTGCGGCCGTAGAAAAGCGTCAAGCTTTATATGACAAAACATGTAATGAATATTCCAACCGAATATTCGTTCAAAAGCAATGGAGAGAAATCGCTGAGGAACTTGGACAAGATGGTATATTGAATAGAATTCAAATGACTTTAATGACTTTAATCTCTCTCCCTCTCTCTCTCCATCTCTCTCTCTCTCTCTCTCTCTCTCTCTCTCTCTCTCTCTCTTTATTTCTTTCATTTTATTTTTTAAAATTATTTATTTATGTTCTTGGCATCAATTGTAACATTTTGCTGACATCAGTAGTAACATTTGCGTCTTGCCGTTAACGGCCTGTGAACTCACTCTGCTTGAGATTTCACATCACATTCGTTTCGCGGTTCAACCACATAAAATGTGGAAGTAGTGTGAATTGTGAGTGTGGGTCTATTCTGTCTCGGCCCTAAGCTGGATACCCCACCTTTCTATAATCTAAATTAGTCGGAAGTTTACCTACTTCGTGAGCTTCCAGCCTTCCCAGGTCTCTCGGCAGAGTTCGTTTCACTCCTTATCTGATCCTCCAGACTGACATTCATGGCAGGCTTCTCCGATACAGGATAACTGACATGTCTTCGTCTCATGAGGTTTCTCACCGATCCGATACCGTCTTGTGGCAGCTCTTGTCTGGGTAAGACTCTATTGTATGTGTGTGTGTATGTGTATGTGTATGTTAGTACTCCTTCGAATAAATCAAGTTTTGCAATATTGTCCTAATACTCCAATAGAAATGATCATAGAAACAATTTAGCTTATAATAAATACCCACATGTATCTAGTGCCTCTACGCCAAACAGACTGGGTGTTTTAGGAGCTCTTTATGCATAGAAATAATGAATAAATCATATTTTTGCCCCTTTCGAACCTATTTATTTCCAGTGCTTTCACCTACCATTGCCCAAAGCTTAACGAGAAAAAGATATGACCCCTACCTAATGAAATGTTGTGAATGGTAATTTATGTACATCTGATGGAAATGAAATTCAGTCAATGTCCATTGTCTTCATCGTCTTACTTTTCAGTCCTGGATCTTGCGGAGATATTGGTATATAAGTAAATCCCCGCATAACATACTACGCAAAACGCCTGCTATTCTTATTGTTGTAGGCAGTTACGTTGTTTTCTCTATAAAAAATATATATGCAATTATATTGTTCTGTTTATGAGTATACATGCAGTTATATTGTTCTGTCTCTGTACTGCAATGCATTATCAATGTCTGACCACCCATATGTTACTGTGTAACCTGGGCTCGTGTTGAATAAATTGAAATTGAAATAAATTGTTCTTTCTCAGCGACTATGCAGTTGTAAGAGAAAAATCCAGAAGATCGTCACGCCTTCATAGAGGACAGAAGCTTTATCATACAAAACACAGTGGTCTGCGGGACTAAATCAAAGTAAGTAGGTTTTTTTTTTTTTTTTCATTGTTTTAACCCTTGCTGGTACTCAGGGGGTCCAACGGACCCCCCTTGCCTCTCTTTTTATAATAGTTCATGAACGTGTGCATATTCCGCCCCTATCTTCTAAATATGCTCTAAGGGTTCAATTTTGCATCATTATTCGAAACATTAGGTTTTTGTGTTATCATCCTAATTCAATATAAATTTTTATCAATACCAACCCTCCCCCCCCCCTTCCTCCTTTATTAATTCTTCTATATGCACAGAAACATAACAATGGCCAACTTTTTTACCAACCTCCAGCTTGCAGTTGCATTGAAAGCAAATGGGCTAATCCTTGTTGGAACTGTGAGAAAAAAACAAAACTTTTATTCCAAATGAATTTCTCCCGTCCAGACAACGCACTGAACACAGTTCAGTCTTTGGATTCAAGGATGACATTACACTGGTGTCACATGTGCCTAAGAAGGGGAAATCTGTGATCCTCTTATCAACAATGCATCATGACATTGCTGTTGATGAGGAAAATGCTGGAAAGCCATAAATCAACCTCTATTACAATAAAACAAAGGGGAGAGTTGACACCCTGGACCAGCTGGTGCACACCTACATGAGCAAGCGTCAAACTCAGCGATGGCCACTGACCTATTTTTTTAACCTCCTAGACATTGCTGGAGTTGCTGCCTATGTCGTGTGGACCACACAAAACCCACAGAGGCATGTGAACAAAAAACATAAGAGGAGGTTGTTTTTAGAGGAGATGTCAGAAGGACTGGTGCTGCCACTGGTTCGGAGACGGGTAACAGCAGGTGGTTTACCAAAATCAGTGGTCCTCAATGCTGAACTGTGTGGGGTAATTACTCCATCTCTCTCACCAACCACAGAGAACAGTACATTTGGTGTGACAGCAAGAAAGAGAAGGTGAACTCTGTGTGACAAGAAAAAGGACAGAAAGTCACGACAAACCTGTGCTGAGTGCAAGAAACCAGTTTGTGGCGAGCACTCCGTTGCCAAAAGAATTTGTTTGTAATGCAACTAATTTCAAATTAAAAGTACTCTTTCTTCTTTGAAAAAAAATGTTTTTGTATAATGTGTTTACAGTGAAGAATTATGATGCATACATAGGCACCCTCATGCCTAATAACAAATGCTATGATGTTCACTTGAGTGGAAAAAAACAACAACGCTGAAAATAAAAATAAAACATTGAACAAAAGAAACAAACACACTCACAAAAAAGCATACGTGTAATATCAAAGTCATGAAATTTGTGACTTGATAAATGTTTGGAACACATCAAAGCCAAAAACACAAAGTTAACAACACTGTAGACCTTTTATTAGAGTAAATTAGAGGTAAATAATAGGGTGTCCAAATTCTCCTTCTAAGGAGTTCAGACCCGGGTACCAACAAGGGTTAATGAATTATACTCGGGACATACACTTATTCTTCTCAAGATTGCTGACCACTGTGCTTACCAACTATGAATAGTTCTTGAATGGATTGTGAAACTGGCCGATTATCACCGAACCAAAAGGATCGATACCAAGAAATGGCCTTTAAGAACACGCCTACTGCCTTAAAACCATTGTAAGCAATTTCCTACACTCTAGCTCAAAATTGTTCCTGTGCTTCATAAATATAAAAAAAAATGCATTTGGAAGCATTGAACGCTCATTCATTATTATCTAAGTCCGTGAATGTGGTTATCATGACGAATACACGATTTAACATAATAAATGTCTTCATCACTGTCTTGTACCACTGCCGATAGCGCAGATATCTGAGTTTGAGGAATTAAATTTTGGGGCTTCCCAAGGGTCTGTTTGAGGGTCGATTTTGTACACCTATGTACCCTCTTAGTCGCTTATTAAAGGATTATTGCACAGGTTTCCAAAATTATGTATGCAGACGATACTCAGAGCTATATGTCATCACAGCTAAAGAATGTGAGTGAGCTTATTACAAACACAGAACTATGTATAGAAGCAGTAAAAAAGTGGATGACGGTAAACAAACTTGAGGTGAATGACAACAAAACAGAAGTTATGATTATTTCAACAGACTCCACACTGAAAAATCTAAACGTACCTTCAGTTTTTATAGGTAACCACTAGGTAATATTGAATGAAAAAACAAGGAACCTCGGAGTAATTTTTAAAAATACATTGTCTATGTCCCATCATGTTAACAATCTGATTAAGAATGCCTACTTTGAACTAAAAAGAATAAGCGGAATTAGACAGCGTCATACTGGAAACGCCACAACAAAATGAGTAATGTCATCAATATTGTCTCATTTGGATTAGTGCAACTCTCTCCTAGCTGGTGTCACAGAGGATAAATTTAATAGATTACAGAGAGTCCAAAGTCAGCCTGTTTGATCTTTAAGAAGCGTAACGAGAGCCCACTGAGTCTCTCTTAAAAATTACTCACTTAATAAATCTTACCAGTCAGAGCCAGAATTGAGTATAAGAAGTCTGCTATGAGACCATAAAATGGTAATTCTCCTGCATACACATCGGACCTGAGCACAAGCCCACTAGATCTTTACGATCTGAAAATGCTTGTTGTCTCCATGTACCAAAGCAAACATGAAAAAAAAATGAAGCTGCTTTTACGTCCACAAGACCATTTATTTGGAATAAACTGTCAAAAAATATTCGTAAAGCAAATAATCTAAGTAATTTTAAGAAACTTCTCAAAACACAATTGTTAAACAATATTTTGATTGACCATGACAGTCTGCGAAACCATTTCTTTTTATACATCAAATCCTATCCTGCTGTGCGACGTCTTAATAAGCTAGATGTGCTCCGAAGGCAAATGATAACTATTGTCAGAATCGTAGGCAATTGAGAGCTTATTAAACAATACAGGAGAAAAAAGGTACACACATCCATGTAATATAGGCTATGCATACATTAATAGAGCGGCGACTCACTCAGTGCTCAGATGCTTCTTTTTATCAAATATTCATCCTGCCTTTTCTAGGATTACAGCATTGCGATCAGAAGCGGGCACTAATTGTTCACAGTCTTTAGCACCAAGGAAAGTTATTGCATGACTTGTATTTCTCTTCGCACAACGACTACTAGCTTGCCTCTCGCTTTCTGACATGACGCTTCATTCCCGCCCTGACCAGACAACCAGTTATGGCGGCCTGCATGGTATGGAAATCCCGCTTGGGCAAAGGAAACTTGTGACGGCGGTGAAATTAATGTATGAAAAAATGTTGCGAATATTATAGGCTGTAAAGGCGGATAGCTACCCCTGTTCTTTGAACGGTCGCACTAAGTTCCATCTCATGTACTAGCAACGACACAACACAATCTTGGACATTCTGGAAAGAAAGATCCGCTCGTTTCACAAAGACACGATTGAAGGACACTCCTTTGAATCCATCCTTGTGACAACATGTCCTTCCAGCGAAAAGAAGTGCGGCCAGATATGATACTGATAGACTATGAAAAACCAATGTTAAACGAACAGAGCTAGAATACCATTTAGATTGATATATTATACCAATCAAAGTTTCACAGATTTACAGCTGGTATGAAAAAGCTCCATCCTAACAACTGCGAGTGCAGATTCCTAGCAATATATAATTGGCTTCAACCGAATCTGGCGACGGAGATGTTAACTATATTATAATCGTCGATGTAACAATATCCATCTTGTTATGACACAGTTATAGAAATTGAGCGAAGCTGATATTTTACTTTTATCCATTGTCAATTAGAAATAACCTTACAAACAAGTCATTACTGACAATCTGCAGGTTCACTAACATTTATTACCTGTGGTGCCATTTTACAATTTCCTATTGTGGTATAATATGTAGAATATTGGGCCTAAACAAATTGGAAATACAGAATTTCATATATAGCATTAAAAGCCTCTATCTCTTACTTCATCTAAAAGAAGCAGAAGGAAAGTTATCGATCTTTAAGATTATTCCCATTTATCTATTTGTCATGAACTCTGCAATACTCCAGGGTTTACCTACTGTTCAGGCCAAAATAAAAGAGATTCGGGAAGTTGTTTCTGGAAAGAATATTGCGAAAAAAGACCAAATGTAGAGTATAATCTCTCAGATTATTAGCCATCATTTCATTTTATGTTTCTCTCGTGACACAGCCTTTGGATTCAATACATTGCTTCATCTGTAGAACAATGTGTCAGACATGTAATGTCTGAGCTAATAATTCGTGGTTTGTCTGACGAAGAGACGAATTCGGAACTTCGCTGCATGACGAAAAGGCGAACGCACAACTCCTCTGTATGATGAAATATCAGTTTGGAGAAATTTGTTGTTAAAAATTTGATTATAATTTTATCGCTGATTTCCTTCACACTTTTTAACAAAACACTACTTTTGTAACAGATTTCATTTATTTATTACATCAACCAACAATCCCTGCATTTTTCGCAATTTCGACTATTGTAGACGATGAATTTTTGATCTGAAATAAGTTGGTCATGGTTTCGCCTCTTCGTAATACAGCAGAGTGGCTGTTCACTAGACATTTGCCTGCCTGTAAAGCACTCGCCTTTTTAAAGTGCAGAAACGGTTCTTTAAAGATTTGCCATTCAGTTGCAATGAGTTTGGTTTGGGTTTGTTAATCTGGTATCTTTTACTTGTATTTCTATCAAGTTAAAGGCATCTTAACCATCATTATCATGATCATCATCATTATTAAATATTATTATTAATCTGTATGTATTTTTTATTGTATTGTTATAAATGCTGTGAAAAAGAATTTCCAAATCTGGATAATAAAGGTTTATCTTATCTTATCTTATCTTATCAACAACAGCTTCAACTACAACAGCAACAGCTGCAACAGCATCACTATATCATTTAGCCGCAACTTTAAAGGAGTAAGATTATCAATCTTTGCTGTCCATAATATAGAAGTTAATCAGGAATGGAGTAAATATATGATATGCATGTAAACACTGATTTATTCGGAATTCTTTAGTGAGCAGTAGATAAAAAGTATGTTTTTTTTCTTCCATTTCATAACCTAACTATTCAAGCAAGAACCATTCCAAATATGTAAATCTATATTATTATCCATCCAACGATTTTAAAGTATTCGCCTCTTCGTCATACAGAGAAGTTGAAGATTCGCCTCTTCGTCAGACGACGATATGAATGTCAGTATGTTTCTCACATTAATCTCGTAGAAATACATGCTTATGATTAATTCACTCACATTCACAAAACTTTTGACGGGCAGAAACAGATATTGAGAAGGAAAAGACAAGGGCAGCAATTTAAGAAAAGATAATTTGTTTATTAGGGCACTGCAAATGTCTCTCTTTTTTTATTTGTGAAGCAATACAAGGCAGACATATAATTGTAATAACTGTCAAAATAAACTAAAGTGAAGTATATCTTCAGGAAATCATGCAAGTAATAACATTCAGTTTTCACATTGGTTAAGGAAAAAAAAAATCGTTTTTCTTCCTCTGAACAAAATAAAAGATGGTATCACGCTGGCAAATATTAAGATTACTTAAATAGATCGAATGGACCATCTGTTAGTTCGAATAAAACAGTGTGCACTGGAATTTGACATCTGATAGATGATTAATATGACAGAATATGATAACCATATTTCCAGTGCTACAAATCTGCAACAAATATTGTTGAGGTAAACATTCTTATTAACCGGCATCGCAATATAAGGCATATTCATTGACCTATTAAACTTATCAGCATACACGAACAGACCTAGTAAATCTAGACTAATTGGAATAGACTATTTGCATCTTGATAAACGACGCATGTGTCCAAGACGAGTGCTTAGCTGGATATTAAAAAACAAAAACGCTATGGATTAATATACAGTAATATTTATTATTAACTAGGAGTACAGGAAGTTTCAGGCCTTTGATCTCAATCGCACTAACGTACCGGGAAGTACTGTTTTATTTTCTTTATAATGAACTTCCTTTATAGAGGGGCACAAAATTGCAGTAACTCTTCTGAAGTGCTGGAAATCCCAACACAAACAAATCCACGAACAGGGCAATATGATATAATCAGCTCTTCAATGACATGACTTAGCGAACAGGTGAAAGGGGAATCGATAGATTCGGTTGTTAGGCCCTGTGTTACAAGGCTGGACAAGCGCGGACCAAAAATGTCAGCTAATCGAGTGATGACCCATTTTCCATACAGTAAAAGATGTGTTACTTAGCTACTGTACTTGGAAAGACTGCAGATGGATTTCAATCAAATTAAAAAGTTGACTGGACATTATGAGGATGTGCGAAAGCCAGCTGCTATTTTGTACCAATGTGATGGTAAAATTGGCACTGACATTTTGCTCTGATTTTGGGTTTAGGTTTTCGGAAGTAATGATATTAATATATTCATTATAAATAGGGAAAACACAACAAAACTAAAAATGGACAAGCGGTAGACGTCTAAGTGTGTTTATGTTAAAGTGATTACACGCATTGAAAGCATAACGACCAAAAGAGTTAGCACGATGCTAAATCGCATTTTAATATCCGCCATTTTTCGATGGTTTAACATACTTATCAACAAATGTCATGTGACAGCATCTGCTAACCGGACTCATCAGTTTTTGAGTTCTGGATGACCGTTTGGTGAAAATAAATCCTCATAGTTTCAAAGGAATGGCGTTTTTTTTTTTAAATTTCCCTTCAATTCTCGCGAGCACTTGTTTCAAATTAATCTTTTATTGCAATCAACAATTTCAGTTTTGAAGAAACATTGGGACTGCATTATTTCTTAACAAAATATGCTCAACACTATATACAGCAATGAATAATCAGAAAATCAACATTGATTCAATGACATGTTTATGGTTATAAGTGACATCTCAATATTTTCACTGTAATCAACTAAATAATAGTTCACATAATAAAAAGCGATATTATACAATAATATTATGCGCAAGACTTGTGTCAATATCTGTCTAACAGTGCATCTCAAGTTCAAATTTTACATGGTTAAATATGAACACCATAAAAACACCTGTTGGAAAAAAGCGGGACAAAGTCAATTAACTTTTCTTCCTAAGGCAAAGTTAATTTAATATGACGAGATGAAAAGGTATATTTTTGGGGTATCAAATCACGAGGTAATCTGATGTTGCGCTTTTTTTTTTTTTGTTGGATCTGTTCCGAGATCTTAAAGCGTTGTGGTTGGAATAGTGAGCCTATGTCTTTCATAGCTTAATATCATACTTTATATTATAATAACTAGATTATTGTAAATCACAAATGTACCTCGATTGCACCAAGTGACATGAAAGTACCATAATTATGCAATGTTCATGGTCGGTTTTCTAGATGATATTTTTGACGTGGTTATTATTTATCAAAAGTTCAGTTCATTTCCTTGTTGTTTTTTTTTTTACCGCTTGACCTTTTTGTCCAAATATCTAATAAAACATCGATACCAGCAAAAAAAAAAAAAAGGCAATGCAATGCCTTCTCTTAATTTTCTAACATAAATAATACAGTGTCGATGAGCACAATAATCAATGGCATTAATCAAAATTGTTTCCAGACCTTCATACAAAGGAAATGTTGTGAACATCATTTCAGAGTCATTCCATCTTATACGGGAATATTATCAATGTTGCCACTCTGGTAACAGGCTTTCCCCCTACAACGAGANGGGGGGGGTGGGGGAGGGAGGGGGTCCTATAATTTTACTGTAAAAAAGAAGACAGCTGAACATGTATCCTGCCTCACGTTTTTTTCCCGACAACCTACGAAATCCACTTTCCTTAAAAAAATGGAAAAAATGGCTCTTTGTTATTTGTAAATCAATTTTACTCCACGTTAAGGGGAAATCCTTACGATGATTACAGTATATGTTATGCTGACAAAATGAACTCTCTTTGTTGTGAACGTTTAGACAGTCCCTTACAAAAGTTGCGTCCCATCCTTTTGATTTCTTAACAAAAAACAAGACCTGTTTCCGCACATACTTTTAGCGTTTTCAAACTTCATTGTTTAGAAATACATGGACATTGATATGTTCTACCTGAGTCAACGACAGTCAACATGTCGTTTGCAGGGATATATTTCGACTGTACAAAGAGATCATAGTGATAAAAACCTCATTGAATTCTTGTATAGAAGTTCAGACGTTACCTCAAGAAAATTCTTCTAAAGGGAAAGGCTATAAATTTTACTATCGGCAGCGGCGTCGCGTGGCTTTTTCGATAGGAAATGCCAAAGTAGCTGGTCACTCGGGATGGAGAATCGGGCGTTAAATCTTAGAAATAAGGCATCATGCACGCGAAATATACATACTATGATGGGACCCATCTAGATCTATCTACATCTACACAATTTTCATTGAGATTTTATGATAGTATATCACCGGATCACAAGTTCATTGAAGTCGCATGTTAAAACAAACCCAGAAAACATGAATTTCTCTTTGGTTCATAACTGTAGTGAAGGTTTAAATGTGTGGAACAACAAGTATACTCAAGTTCCTAAACTAGATGATTTCAAAATGGCCGGCTAACTTTGTCTCAAAAGAAAGGGATAGTAACCGGAATCCATACTTATATTAGGTTAGGATCTGAAGAGTCGAACATAAGTTGAAATAAACACGCCTTAAGAAACCTTAATCTGCAATGAACAAATCGTGTCATATCTGTCTTTATATATATATATATATATATATATATATATATATATATATATATATATATATATATATATATATATATATATATATATACAGTATATATCACGGCGGCTTGCTCCCTATACCAGGGCGGATAAAAGCTTATAACGAGGCGAGCTGTGATAAACGATTTATCGAAGTGTTAAGAGTGTCACTCAATTCAGAAAAGGAGAGAAAAATGTATTCCTTTTAATGTATGTTTCAAATTCCATATTATTGTGACGCTTGCAGGATTTAAGTAATAAAAACACTTTGCAGATTCAGACTAAAGTAGTTTTTTTCTCACTTTTAGCAATGGAACATTCATATCAGTACCACACTGTGTAGGGCATGTAGTGAACGTACAGTGACTAGAAAAGCGCCAAAAAAGAAACCCGCGCTTTGTATAGACTTCAATTCTGATCTGAAACTTTACTACAGAATAAACATTGACAATGATGAAGCTGACAAACATTCTTGCAGTATTGGTGAAAAGTGCAGACTTCCATCTCAGGGCAAACGTGAGCAATGTAACGCTGGTAAACTAATGAAAATGCTAATTCCTTAAAAATACATTTTCAATGGTTACACATCGTACTTTATAAAATTACTGAAGTTTGGAGTGTTTAATCACAGATGACTAATCCACACTTGACTCTTCCTATGTTATTAGGGAAAAGTTCAAGCTACTTAATGAAAGATACTCAAAGGTCCACCACCTGATATCACACGCACAACCAATAGACCCTGTGGAGCACACTATCATCAAGGACCAAATACAAGCATACATGACACTGTACAGAAAAACATTTCCATTTAAAGTCACAGCCAAGCTCCATATCCTTGAAAGATTTGGTCTTGGATTCCTCGGGAAGCAACGAGGTGAGCAAATTCACGTAACCATCAAAAGAATACAGACAAGGTCATCAGGCATTAGAAACGAAGGGGTGAAACTGAAATCAGTAATGAATGCCCGTCTTTTAAAGTTCAATCAGAACTGAAAGCTTTGATCCCACAGCCCAAGAAGAGGAAGTTAAAGAAGGAGGCCCCACAAGAGTAAAAAGGATTGTCTTCGTTGTACAGTGTAAATATTTGACCAGCCTTCAGTTGTATGTGGGGGTTCGTGTATCTGTTAGTAGGTGCTGTCATAGTGCAAAACTACCAGAGCTTACTATCAGGACTAAGGGAAATGTGGAACAATGATGCACAGTGGATAAAACATCTTGCTTGCTTGGGAGTTCCAGCATGAATGACACCCAACTAATAACGTTATCACTGCAACCATCCGCCAACAACGTCTTATCTGAGCAATAAATTGACTCTACTGGCTTCACTCGGACTCGCCTCGCCGTGAAGTTAAGTGTGTGAGAAAGATCAGCCAGTGTATGTTCTGCCTATCCTTGAATGGCCACATTTCTCTGTTCGGTTTTTGTAACATCTATGTGTTTAAAAAACACATGTTGCAACTAATATTCTTTCAAAATAACCCATTTTTCAAACCCGTTCCTTTATGAAAGTGTTTCAGAAACCTGCATGAAAATTATATGGTTGTTATAAGCATGATTATCTCTCTCAATCTGTCTAACTCTCTTTACTGCCTGATACTTACTGTGAGGTAAACGGATGATTTTACAACCTATGGTTATCACTCTAGCGGGACAAAATTGGTGCTCGCCTGATCAGCTGAGCGCAGGTAGCTTGACCTGTGCCTGACCCGCTTGCCGGGGTGAGCAAAAGCCAGTGCTCCGCTCTGAAACCGCCGTGATNGATATATATATATATATATAAATATATATATATATATATATATATATATATAATTATATATTGTACATAAGGCATCATATACATTTTCCCAACAATTTTTAAGACATTTACCACCTATGGAAATATGAAAAGAGAAATGTCGACAACTGCTTTAAGCCAAGTTTCCCACGTAATAATCCTCTGTGAACAATACATATGTCAAACGAAATCGTGTTGAGGCAATAAAAATGCAGAACACTTTATCTGGCTTACACTATCTAACGCTACATTTAATTTTTGGATGACAAGAACCATAATTAAAAGTTGGAAAATACATTGTCAGGTAGAGGTGTCTGTAGGTGTCACAAACCTTAACCCCTCCCCACATTTAATTATTTCATACATATGTTTTGAGTAGTCAGTAGTGACGCATTCTGTACTGTTGAAGGTCTCTTTCTTGCTTCTTTAATGACAGAGAATGTAACTGTCCATAAGTGAATAAACACGTTTCTGTTAAGACAAATTGAAACAGGAGGCTATGCAAAATTTGGCGAAGATTGACCAAAGCAAATCGGAGATATTCGCGAAAAACGAAAACCTTATATTGTTGGGCGGACTATAAGAAAGTGCAAGAGGTCTCAGACTGATACTGATACGAAATATCCCATTCTCCAACCTTATCACAACCAATGAAAGGAACGGATAGTCATGATGTGTCTAATTATTATTGGATCAAACCACGATATCTATCGTGTTTAAACACATAGGTACAAAGTATGTAATACAAATACTGATGATAATACGCAGTTAATTCAACAGGATAAAAAAGTGAGCTGCAAGGTTATGTGCTTGATTTTTCTTGACATTGTTCATGTCTATTAATGATTTTGCAGTTTAGTGTTCTTGTTTCAATGAGATTCAAAAATGTGTCGGTTTATGCGTTTATATGTCCTTCCATTTGATGATAGTCATGCACGAGGATTGACCGAGTAGAATGAATGTATGTACTATGTCAGTCATTCATAACAACACAACACTTCTTTTATTCTTTTTCTTCTTGTGGTGGTAGTAGTAGTGGTGGTAACCCTGTAGCAGTAGAAGAGGCAGCAGCAACACTGTCAGTCTCTTCAGATTTTCTTACACCGAACAGGTTTTGATACTAACATAATAAAGCATCTGTACTATTTTATATTGGTAACAAAAATTTAAAAAAAAGGTCGGAACACCAGCGTCCGTTTTGGCTGCTGCACGATGAGGAATTGTGAATAACTGCTAGCAGTTAGTTGGAAAAGTGACGGCCTTTGCGAAGTCAGGAAATGTTAACTCGACAACACTGCGGACACCATCAATGGTTGAAAGTTTGTAGTGGAACATCATATCAACGGCTTGTGTGCTATATGTGCTAATAAATTAGATAAACATATAAGTATGGCAAACACTATTCGCAAGCTTGGGCATTATTTCTAAGCTCTTCCGCATCAATTGCAGCCACCTTGACTTGTCTAGAGAATAAATCCGATTTAATTCCGATTTTGCAATAATCGTGAACTGTGAAATCGTAAAGTCCGCTACATCACTTGTGTGGCTGTAGAAATGATCATACTGACAAAAATGCTCATTGCAGTCTCAGCTTTGCAAAGTAAATAATGCTGCTTACATGCTTGCTAAGCTGTACTCCGGTTTTGCTTGAAAATTCGCCCTAATGACATAGAGAAAATAAAAACTGCGGATCACCATGAGTCGCGGGAAGGGGTAGAAAGAGGCAGAGACAGAAAGAGAGGAGGAGAGATGGAGAAAAAGAGAGAGAATATGACAGTGAGAACAATGGGTAGAAAGGAATCACAAAGAGAGAGAGAGAGAGAGAGAGAGAGAGAGAGAGAGAGAGAGAGAGAGAGAGAGAGAGAGAGAGAGAGAGAGAGAGAGAGAGAGAAGGAGAAAAATAGACTGTGTTAGACATGTTTTAAAATATTGTTTTAAAATGATTTGTGTAAACCATGTGAAGTGTAATTATGAACAGGAAAATATGTGCAACATTATAATAATTTGATAAAGTATGCAAACATGTCGAGCTATATGTGCCACGTATTTGTCTATTAGGACATTGTTCTTTTAGTTTAGGCTTAATAAAATTTTTATATTTTTTTTAAAATCTGATGTTTGACTGAGCATTACCTGTTAGTATGTTGGAGGTAGGTTGGGTTCCAGTTTGTAACTCATTAATTTTGAATAATTTTTGCTTGCTTCCAAGTAATGTCGGGCATAAAACTGCTTGATTTTATTTTTTTAGGTGCATTCTGCCACTAGTTTCAACATATTTGGCAGGATGTGTCCGTTACTTATGAGCCGTAACTAACATATTTTTCCATTTTTTTTAAATAATAGAAACAATCGTCAGTTGTCTGAAGAGGGTACATTTACATTTAGTAAACTAAAGCGATGCCTATATATCCATTTCCCAATCCAATCCAATCTAAAACATTTGAAAATGTATTGTCTTGGAAGCCCATATTCATTATCAAATGAAGGCGCACCATTCCGCACTTTGGTGCGCATTTTCTTATGACGCTTTCACTGCATGTGGTTGTGGAGTTTTCGCACCATTTATATTTGACCATGTTTTCAAAAGTTACCGTCTTTTTGCTCTCAAAGTGATTTGCTGACTGTGATTTATATCCAGAATTTCTTAAACCAGGTCACAGTATCAGCTGGCCATATTTAACCCATTTATCCCAAAATGCAGAATCAAAAGTCTTAAAAGCTGTACTATATCGTGTGATTCTGCAGAGGTATTATACTTTTTCGGCTGGTACGCGATAGTCACGATGAAAATTATTTTGTGCGCACCTGCTAGAGGTTTTGTTTTTTTTGGTATAGTAACATAATAATAATAATAATACTTATTTGGATAGCTACCCCATTACAGCGAGGGTTTCACTAGTCGGGTTTAGCAACAAACGTTCAATATATAAGAGAATATAACTCTCTAAAGTGTCTATTTATATACAGAGATGTACAATCTATAAGCTTACATTCATTTTCTTTTAAAAGCGCTCGTCTTTATAAGGTCTCCACCTCGCACAGCCGTTTAAACACTTATTCTACAACAGTTATGTATGAATTGTTTTGTTAGGCTGTCGAGTTGACTCATAATATTATTATTAACAAGGCTCTGAGTCTAATACAGGGGAGTAGCGTAATGGTAGTCAAATAATCATTGACTACCATTTGAAAAAAAAAAGAAAGCCCTGTAAAAATGTTTAAATGTACGGTTTTTTTAAATAAAAAGATAGATTACCAAAAATGTATTGAAATAAGAAATGCAAGCGCTCATAGCTTACTATAAATTCACAACCTTGTGATACACTATGCCCTCCCCCACCCCCANCCCCCAACTCCAAAGAAAAAAAAAAGTTGCAAAAGTCACTTGAAATTTTTATTACAAGAGTGGCACTTACACCCTGACTGAGCCCCAAACGCAGCCCAGCTTAGTCAGCCAAGTAGTCATTTTGGATTTTGACTACGTAGCTTAGCTCGATGGCAGCTCGTTTTCTACTGTTTTATGCGCAAAAATCGGCACTTCCACCCAGACTGAGCCCCAGCTGCAGCGCGAGTACTGCTAGAATTTCCATGTCAGTCGTGTTTCTTGTGATGGTCATTCCTTTTTCTCTTGCCATGGTAACGCATATTCCAAGTGGTTCATCATTATCTACGTAATGGTGTTTTGATAATATTGTTCTTACTTCTGGCAGCTAATAGATTAGAATTACTCCGTGGATCAAAGACTGTAGTTATTTGAAAAATGTCCTGGAAGTCAAATATTCCGGGAATGGACAGATCCGATTTCTTACATGACTTATTTAGAGAAAATGACTCGATGAAACGTATGAAAAGTTTCATAGCTGCTCTATTTATTTTTCTTCGTTTGGGCATGTGACCTCTCTTTAAATACACTTTTGCATTCTATAGCCTTTTTGTGACTGAATCTTCTGTGTTTGCTCCATCTCCTACCCCTACCATCTCCTTTTGTCAGTACATACTCTTACTTTTGTCTTTATTGCAATGGCTGCATGTGTTATTGCATCTCTGCTGGTCATGCCGATAATTTTTAGTGCTCATTCTCGAAAATATCTTAACCAAAATCTTTTCCGGTGTTCCCAAAATTTCACAAGAAAACCTTTGCCTTCGTCTTCAACTCTCCGAAATGTCTCGTACGCCTCAGCATATTCTCCTTTCTTCGCCTGCTCGATACCATGCCTAATCATTTTTACAACTTTTGATTTCTCATCCTTTTGTTCTAATGCGTGTTCCATTCGATCCAGGAGCGGATCCAGCAGTTTCTTGTTAGGTTCACCAGAAGTAGGTTTTAGCATGGAATTGAGCAGATTAATGTCTGACTGAATGTCTTCCTCTAGTTGAATCGCATTAAAAGACTTGATAAAATTATTTCTTTCCTTCTGCAGCCCTCGAAAGATATCATGTGTGTACATCTTGTCTATTTTGTTTACGAAAGCAAGTAATTCGCCAACTGTTTCCTCCCGTTTTTCGTCTGACAAATTGTAGAAAAGGACAGCCCTGTTGTCACACTCTTTAATCAGTTCACCAAGGTCACCCCTCTGTTCCTTTACCCAGTCACTGAATGGCTTGCTGCGATTTTTTCGATTCATCTCATAATTCTCTCCATGAGTAAACACCAGAATACAGTGGTTTTTGACAAAATCAGACCCTAACATGGTTCTCAAAATGTTAAGTGTCTTCTCCTCTTCCATTGTGTAGCGGACGCCATAGCATAGAACAAAGAGAAGAGCGTGAAAGCCCTCAGGACAATGAACAAAGCCTGAACGCAGTTTTTCTTCCGCTTTTATCCG
>JAWQUT010001238.1:6353-17183 GCA_033807755.1 Ellobium chinense | reverse complement strand
CCTCTCAGAAGTAGAATGCATACTAGAGGAAGAGAAAGAAACCCTATCAATATTCGTAAAACTTTCCCAGTTAAGCTACAAATACAAGTTTGGAGTTCTTACACGATAGATTAGGGCTTCTAGTTGGTGGTTTCGTTTCTTCAAATAATTTACATATTTTTGTACATGAATTGGAGCCCAACAAGATCTAAATTATTCGGAGCTAAGGGCCAAACATCTCGTGTTTGGCTTCAAAGAAGCCAAATCTTGCAATCCTGATGGAGAGAATAAGTTAGGGTTAGAGGCATGATCTTATTGGAGAGCTTTGCTAAACAGGTGCTCGGATAAAGAAAGTCATCAGCAATAATAACAACAACAACAACAACAACAACAACAACAAAACTCCAGCCCCCCAAAAATATCATTTCGACAATAATTTCAAAGATTTCCTGGCGATAGAAATCGAACCCGTAAACAGTGTTTGGTAAGGGACAGCATTAGCACAGATAAAGCATTCATGAAATGGTTCCTACTTAACGGTAATGTGAAGGGACTGTCCACGTTTTTTTTCTCTTTTGTTAAACTTTCTTAACCCTTCCGCTTACCAGCCCTTAATGCTCAAATAAGCTATAAGCCGAAGTAAACAGTGTTTGGTTAGGGGCAATATTGATAAAAATAAAGAATTCCTGAAATAGTTCCTGCGGTAATATTTAGGGATTATGCCAAGATTTTTTGTTCTTTTTACTTTCTTACCCTACCACTCACCTTTGCCCTAACGATAAACCAAGCTATAAGCGGAAGTATCATGGAATATTGACTAATAAATTTGCCGACGTTTCGGGCTCAACTAGGGCAGCCCCAAGAGCAGAAACAGAATCCTCTATTTGATATCTGTGAATGGTATTGTCAGAATATTAGTGATCATCGCCTTCAAGTGGCAGCGGCACTGTATGCTCCCCAGGGAATTGAGAAAAAGTGATCTGGCTTGGCAGGGTAATAATAGTGTGAAGTCACGTGAGCGGGCATTAGACTGGATTCGAGACTAATAAATCGCATTGGTATTATTATTATTATTATTATTAATTTTACTTCGCAAACTTTCCGTAAGGTTTAGAAATTAGCGCGAGAGTATTCTGCGCGCGCATCTTCGTCACGTGTTCCGGTGGCTTGCATCATGTCGTCATCTTTTTAATGGAGTGTGAATTCGTAATCGAAATTCGAGAGATTTCTTCAATTCTCTAATTGTGGTATCAGCTGCGCCCAAGATCTCGTCCTACGTGGCGGATCATTTTGTAGAGTCGAAAGCCTTTGTCTTTCGTGACAGGCCAAGTGTTTTTTGTTTCTTGTCGTGCTCGACACGCGGGATGTGTGAACCGGACTCTTGTTATGAGCGGGTTCGTGGATGATTCTTGATTCTTGATTCTTGATTTGGATTGAAGGATCTACTCGGATCTAGATCTACGTATTCCCATACTTCTGAAAGGAGGAAAGGTCTTAGACCTGGGTTAGATTTCCACATCCGACATATGCGGGTAGTCTGTGTTGTATGTGAAAATCTCTCCCTGCAATTGTCGAATATCATTATTTAATGTTTTTCAGTTTCAATTTAGTCTAGGCTAGACTAGACTAGTCTAGATACTCTATACTCTAGTGACCAATAGCCAAACAATCTTTTGTCAAAGTGTTGAATTGACAAAAAAGCAATGTCGCAAGGTGATATCGGAACTGGAAGATCTAGATCTAGATCTAGTATCAGTGGTAAAAAAGACACAACTTGACATTGGGGAAAATGCTGTGTGGTGAAACTCAGTTTGTGTCAGAAGAAAAAGGGAAGCAAAAGTGCCAAAAGGAAAAGTGAATCTGATTCAGAATCGTCAGTTCTCAGGTGGGGAACTTCTAAAAAGAAATTGCGAAAAAATTAAAGGGACAAAGGAAATTAGCCCCAGACAAGGGAGCTCAAGGGGAAAATCTGACTCCGAGTCGGAGGGAGAGTCAAGACCCGGAATTTATGAGGATATTTCTAGCGAAGATTTCTCAGAAGAATTAAGCCAATAGTTCAGGAAAGAAGAGAAAGTAGGCAGGAAATTGGTTAGTAAGCTGGCAGAGGCAGTAGATCATGGATTAAAGAAAGTCATAGAAGAAAACAAAGTAAAGCAAATCTGTGAAAAGTAGCCCATGCCAGAAAATTGCAGCAATTTAAGAGTGCCAAGTACCAATTATGAAATTTGGAAACAGCTGTCAGAGAGACAAAAGATGAAAGATGAGAGGCTTCAGAAAACATAATTAATGGCAGTGAAAAGTCTGACAGTAGCTGTCCAACTGAAGGACGTTCTAAGAAAGGCAAGGAAAGAAGGAAATCTATCAGTGTAAAACAGTGTGAGGAAGTGACAGAGGACATTATAAAAATGACAACAGTCTGTGTTAATGAGTTGTCTGTCGGGAAGAAAGAGGGAATCAAAGACATTTTGAGAGATAAATACACACCTTTATGCACAAGAAGACAGATGGCAGGGACAGAGGAATCCTTGGAATTTCTGGTTGGTGACAACCTTACAGAAAAGGCGGAAGAAATGAAAAAGTCCTGTAAGATTACACAACAGTTGGGCAGGAGTTAAAAAAACCGTAAAGGGAACCGGATGGATCAAACCCAGACATTCGGTTCATATCAGGAGTCAAACTGGCAAAACAAAAGAACCTGGAGAGACACAAAAGAGAGAATGAAGCAGAACGTCAAACAACCATGGAGGTGGGGGAAAGGCGGAAAGAAATAAAGCCAAAGCTATGGGAAAATGTACCTGATCTAAAGAATAGAAATGACAACTTTGTTGGAGGAAAACTTAGATTCCATTTGGAGGCTTGGAAGCAAGTTACCTCAGATGAACATATTTTAGGATACGTTAAACGAGTGGAAATTACATTATGAACTAACTCCATACTCAAACCTTAAAGATAAAAGAGAAATACAATTGTCTAAAGAGGAAAACGTGCTGGTAGCACAAGAGATTGAGAAATTCTTAAAGAAAGGGTTAATTTTAGAAGCCCAAAATCAGATGGTTCAGTGAGAACGATTCTTAACCTGAAAAAATTCAATGAACTGCTAGACAAAAAACATGTTAAGATGGATCTATGACTTCTGCCCTAAACTTGGTGCAAAAGAATACCTATTTTCCAAAAACTGATTTAAAAGATGCTTATGTTTCTGTAGTTGAAGACTCAAAAAGTTTCTTTAGGTTTCGATTTGAGGAAAAAATGTATGAGTTTAATTGTTTACCACATTAAGGGTATAAAGATTCTCGAAGAATTTTTACAAAAATGATGAAGATACCTTTGGGGAAGTTAAGATCATTAGGACATATTATCATATCTGCATACCTTGCTGATTTTCTCCTTCAAGGAGATGACTTTCTTGGATGACAAAGAAATGTACAGGATACTCCACAATTACTAGATAGTCTGGGGTTTACAGAGAAGTTAGTCTTTGTTCCAACTCAAAAAAATTGAGTTTCTGGGATTCATTATTGACTCACAAAATATGGTAGTGAAACCTACAGACAGGAAAAAAGTTCATATCAGAGGACTTTGTGAAAAGTACTTACATCAAGCACGACTTTCAATCAGGGAGTTATCAGTGATCATTTGGAAACTTTTAGCAGTGTCCCCAAGGAACACATAATGCAGATCGCAGCCTCAGGTTTTGGATTAGTATTGAATGAATGTAGAAATGCATGCATTACTTTGCATTCTTTAATACATTACTAATCATAGACCTATCTCATTTTCAATCAAATTTTGAAGCTTTTAGTATGTCTTAACAGACTGACTCCCTGTTTGATGAGAACTTGGATGATTTGTTTCTGTTATTGCCTACAATGGGAGGCATTCCACATACAAAAATTGTCTATATAAGTCTTGATTTTATGGCGAGTATGGAGGGTTCATTTGTTTCACTCGGCAGAAGTTTATTGTTGTTGTTGTTGTTGTTGGTGGTGGTGGTAGTATAATTCTGTGGTCCAACGCTTGAACCTGATACTTGCACCTCTCAATTTTTGTAAATTTGGAGAATACGGAAGTCTAAAAAATGAACGTATTAAAAAAGAAATGTTAGAATACCAGATCGGAACATTTTTGTTATTTTCCTAAGAATTTACTGAGCCGAAGAAGATTTCAAGGTTTATAGATGCACCGTTTGGCTTGCCCGCTGAGTTACCAGTGTTAGTGGCATCAAGTATGGTGGACAAACTGGATTCCATATTCGGCTGTGACATATTATTTATTTATATCAATTATATCATGGGAACCACTCATCCCATTTTGCCGGCACATTAAACCAGAGAAATTTTACCATACTGATAGAAATGCGGACTCGACCGTATCGCAATTAAGTGATTTAGATTGCAGGAGCCAGATTGTAAAAGCCTCTTTGAGCCGTTTAGGAAAAATTTCCATCTCAAACCATCGGTACGTTCCGAGATGGCCAAGACTAGTCTGCAGATCTGGTGCTATCTCTGTGCTCAAATTATATACTGTTTCAGTGGGGATCCTTCATTTAGATTTTTTACAATTTTAAATTACATGAAAATGGGTTTGACCTTTTTGACCTTTTGTTGCAGATCATAGGCCCGCACAAATGAAATGCGCTGAAACCATTGGGAAACACTTTCTGCAACATTTTTTTTTTACAAATTCAAGGCTGAATTTCACCACTTTTTGGTTTCATGTTATGCGATCATTTTGACAATTATACTTTATACTCTGCAGCTAGCAATTCTGATAGTCCATTTTTTTTACCAGTTAGGTTCCTGCAATCTTAACGTGCTTTCAAAGTGTATGGGTTATCAAGCGCTTGCATGGGACCATTGGGTTAACCTAATGAATGAGGAAACTAGGGAAGAGCATTACAGCATCATTAATGTATGGGAGTTTTTAACCACATGACTGTGATCCTACGAAGTAATAGAACCCAAATTTACAGTGACAAAAACTGAAGTATAGAGATAGACCTTAAACATTATCTTTCCTCAGAGGCCTGGCCATTATCTCTCTCAACCAAATTTGAACGATGTCACACTGATGCCTGGAGCTAGGCAAAATACTACTGAGATCAACCTTGAAAGACTTGAGTCAACCCTGGTCAGAAGTGTGCCAAATCTGTGCAGACTACAACCAACATATCAGGAATCTACTGAGCCAAATCGGCAGATGCAAGAGCCAAAGGGTGCTAAGAACTGGCGAAATGACAAGGTGGAATACGCCACACTGGACCCAGAAAAATCTGGTAAATTCAAGATTAAAGAGCCAAGTTCTTATCAGAGTGTAATAGATAAGTATACCAAAATTTATGCAGAACTGAAGAGCTATCGTCATATGAGAGACAGTGCAGTACAATGAAATAATTATGTATTACTGATCACTGAACTAGAGGTCATCATTTCATGGCTTCTTGGCAGATCGGTGATTCCGCTGTAACTGCAGTTCTGTCACTTGCTTTAACGAACAGCCTCACAGATGTGTTGTTAATCCAAATAGTTTGCTATTTTGTTACATAAACATTGATGAAAGACCCATTGCACACAACAAAATAGTGATTTGGTTTCCAGGGTGACTAAAAGTAATTTTGAGCACCTTATCCTGAATGGCTCAGTCTTGACATTATGGGAGGTACGTTTATGGGAAAACTATAAAAAAGCCATATTCGAGGCAAAAGATAATGGTTTAGTATTAATGGTGATAACCCTTACTGATTCTAGGGAGACAGCCTAGATGTTGTGCTGTACACACAATGCTTAGCTTACATAGTGATAACCCTTACTAAGGAGACTAGAGAGACAGAATAGATGCAGTGCTGTACGCACAATGCTTACTAGAGAGACAGAATAGATGCAGTGCTGTACGCACAATGCTTAGCTTACATAGTGATAACTCTTACTAAGGAGACAAGAGAGACAGCCTAGATGTAGTGCTGTACGCACAATGCTTAGCTTACATAGTAATAACCCTTACTAAGGAGACAAGAGAGACAGCCTAGATGCAGTGCTGTACGCACAATGCTTAGCTTACATAGTGATAACCCTTACTAAGGAGACAAGAGAGACAGCCTAGATGTAGTGCTGTACACACAATGCTTAGCTTACATAGTGATAACCCTTACTAAGTAGACTAGAGAGACAGCCTAGATGTAGTTTTGTACGCACAATGCTTAGCTTACATAGTGATAACCCTTACTAAGTAGACTAGAGAGACAGCCTAGATGTAGTGCTGTACGCACAATGCTTAGCTTACATAGTGATAACCCTTACTAAGTAGACTAGAGAAACAGTCTAGATGTGGTTCTGTATCTACAATGCTTAGCTTACATAGTGATAACCCTTACTAAGAAGACTACAGAGACAGCCTAGACGTGGTGCTGTACGCACAATGCTAACTCGCGCTGCCGATACGATGAGTTACCTCCAAAACATCAGTAATGTAGTTACTGTAAGCTCTCAAAGTTAGATGGAGACAGCATTGTGCATAAGGCCCTTCATTTGTAGTAATTATCGGCATTAAAAATTCTCCACCATAACATGAATGCAACGGATGGTCACATCCCCAACTCAACATTTCTGAAACAGTGATATGTTTTAAAATCCTGCAAGTCATATCTTTGAATTTGAAATGAAACGTATGGATAACTCCTCTTTATGGAGTAAAAGTGTGTAAAAATATATTTTTGTAGCATTATTACATTGTTAATCTCTTTATTCCATAGCAATCTTATAAAGTGGAAAATTGTTAAATGTCGGCAGTTATATTTCATCAAGGATTGAATCCATTAATCATTATATTATAGACCTTCCTGCATAGTTTAGACCGTGTCATCTTGAGAATATCGGTCTACTGAATCGCTGGGGACCTGATTTATGTTGAAAAAGCATTCCATAGGAACTTCCTCCCCAAAAAATGTTTCAGCGATGGTTGGCATATTTCTTCAGCGATTTAACCCATTGGACATTACTTATAGGCCTTCCGGGATGTGTGGATGTTCAACTTCTTGTCTGTGTGACTTTTTGCAGAATGAAATGAATACTTGATTTTTATGCATTGTTATGTTAGAAGACACGTTCCACGAGAATATCCACTGAAGAATTTTAAATGAAGGTTGGTAATTTCATCAATGATTTAGGCCACTGAACATTTCTTAGGCCTTTCGCGATGTGTGGAACTTTAAACAACTATCTTGAGCATTATGGATTTAGACTCAGAATGAAAAGGTTTCTCGATTTTTATGCGCTGTTATGTTGAAAATGCACTTTACAGAAACTTCTTCTGAGGAATTTTTTATGACAGTCGGTTAGCTCTGGAGAATCCTTAGATGAATCGTATAGTATAAACTTGTTTGTTTTTCAATCTCAGTTTCCGTATATTTTTATTTTTTGATGGGATGACCCAAGACGCAACATCGACTAATTGTATCTTATGCCTGAATCATAATAGGTCAAAAATTGTTTTAAATAATGAAAGCACTTACAAATAGCTTTCGTGCCATGCAATAGATTGATTTAGCCAAAACTTGATTTGAGCCTCATTTTGATTGATTATAAGACAATTTCACTGTGTGCGAATTTGGTGCCAGTGCCTTAGTTTGTGTGACATCCTGCGCAAAGAAAATGATGGCAGAGAGACATACTTGAACAGCATGGTTCTCTTAACACGTATATCATGCTTATGTAAGGCACTAAAGACCAGCAAGCAGGGTTGCCATTCTTGGTGATTGTTCATGAGATCTGGTGACGAAGGAAATGGAAACTTTAAGAAAATCTAGTGAAGCAGGAGAGTAATCGCAAAAGAGAGAAGGAAATAGAAAAAAAGGAAAAGCTTATTCACAGAGTCTGTGATGAGAGCTCATTCAAAAAAAAAAACTTTCACAGCAAAAAAGTGACACTGGAAAAAGAGTCTGGTGGCACCTTATTGCAAAAACAGAAGTCTTAAGCCTCCTCTAATCTTAAACACTAAACTTATCCAGGTTAATCCTGGCTGAACGTGTAATTTTAAACGTATACTAATATTTATGCTTCTTTTTTTTTTTTAAATTATTTCACCTGGGATCCCCGTTCATCCGTGTAACTTCTTTTTAAAAAAAAAACAACAAAAACACATAAACCTATTTCTAATTGCGATCACTTTACTCTAATTTTAAACACTAAACTTAGCCAGGTTTATCCTGGCCGAACTAGTAATTTTGAACATAACATACGATTTGTGCTTTAAAAAGAAATAAAACAACTATATGACCTGGGATCCCCTTTCATCTGTGTGACTTAAAAAAAAAATACAAAACACTTTTGGCTATTTCTACTTTCTATCACTTCCCACTAAATGTAAACACTAACTTTAGCCAGGTTAATCCTGGCCGCACTTGTAAAACTTGTAATTTTGAACATAAAATATGATGTGTGCCTTTTGTTCTTGTTTTTGTTGTTTTTAAACTATATGACCTAAGATCCGCTTTTCATCCGTGTGACTTTTTTTTTTAGTCTTTTCAAGAGCTCCTAGGCCTGTTTCTAATTCCCATCACTGAAGCTTCTCTTTGAAACTAAAGTAAAACGAATAATCGATATTTGATCGAACTGAAGACCATCTAGTGAAATTTGTATATCTAACAGTGCCCAGTCTAGGAGAAAGGCAAATCCATTGTGGCAACCACGCCAGCGTAAGAGCGCTTGAAAGTTAAATGCACAATTCGATCGTATCGACGTACTTGTATAGGGGACTTTCAGATCAATTAAATCAGAAGTTACATTATCAATCTATTTATAACTTCTGAAGTTTCCCGTGAGGTCTTCAACATTTGTGTGGGTGCATGGGAAAACCCTTTACATCCAACTGCTATGAAAGTTGAGGTATTGATAGAGTAGTAATTTCCATTCATTTCTTATTATTTTGCACTTTGTTTGAGGTCAATATCTATTAGTTCCAAAGTTATGGACAAATTCAGAAACTTACTGTTGCCATAATTATATAGATGTTGAAAAAATGGAGATTAAAGTCTTTTTAAGCATGCCTTTGAGCGAAGGGTACTTCTTTAAAACACTGAAAAACATTTAGTCTATACTTCATATTCACTAACAAGATTTGCATGACATGAAAAATAAATATTGTTTATTTGAGATTTACACGAAAAATGTAACGTTTCTCGTTATACCACGAAAAAAAGACCCACACTTTATTAATCTTTTTATAACTGTTTCATCATATACTGGTATTTTTAAGTCACAGAGAGACACAAAAACAGAGAGAGAAGGGCAGAGAGAGGGAGGGAGAGAGAGATAGATAGAGAGAGAGAGAGAGAGAGAGAGAGAGAGGGGGGAGAAAGAGAGAGGTGCATTGCTCAGAACCATTATGATTCTAAAATGTCGACATGATTAGTCTAGTTTCACAGTATTTTTTATTTCATCCTTTTGATATTTTTAGTTGACACTTATTTAAAAAATTCAAGTTTCTTGCTACGCTTGTATGGACGCGCTTATCTGCATAATATAATAATACATCTGCCTGGGAAAAGTTCAATAAAGTGCACTGTATATGATCATAATTGTTTGTGTGTTTTTGTATGCATGTATGTATGTATGTATGTATGTATGTATGTATGTATGTATGTATGTATGTATATATGTATATTTGTGTGTGTGTGTGTGCATAAGTTTCCGTGTGTATGTGTACGCATGAGAGAGAGAGAGAGAGAGAGAGAGAGATAGAGAGAGAGAGAGAGAGAGAGAGAGAGTGGTGTATGTGTGTGTGTGCGTTTGTGTGTGTGTGCGTGTGTGTGTATGAGTGCGTGTTAATATGTGTATCTCTGTGTGTGTGTGTGTGTGTGTGTGTGTGTGTGTGTGTGTGTGTGTGTGTGTGTTTTGGGCTGCCAGTATCAGATATCAGTTCTACGGATGGATGAATAAATGGATGGATGGATAGATGGATGGATGGATGGATGGATGCCATTATCAGATATCAGTACTATGGATGGATGGATGGATGGATAAATGGGTGGATAGATGTATGGATGATGAATGGATGCCATTATCAGATATCAGTACTATGGATGAATGGATGGGTGGATAAATGGATGGACGGATTGATGGATGGATGTCATTATCAGATATCAGTACTATGGATGGATGGATGGATGGATGGATGGAGTAAGATCGATAGAAATAAAAGACGACGTCCATTTCTATGTCTGTGAGGGCTTGTAGTAGTGACAGAGTGAGGGAAGAAGTAGATAGAGGATTGTATGAAAGAAGAAGCAAGAATAATGACACGAGAAAGACATTCTTTCTTTTTTTCTTTCTTTCTTTCTTTCTTTCTTTCTTTCTTTCTTTCTTTCTTTCTTTCTGTCTGCCTTTGTTCTTTCATTTCGTTCATTTTCTCTCTCTTTTTCTCATTGCCTTCATTCTGCCCTCGCTTTCTTTGATATCCTGTAGTTTATGTATTTATCTTTTTGGCCTAGAGACTTTGACTCTCGAATCCTGAATCTTGATATAATAAAATTGTCCCCAACTGGAAAAAAAAACAACCAAACAAGCCTATTATATTGTGCGGGACAATGTTGATATCAAATTATGAATCACTGCATTAAGATGTGTAACCCCCTTCCATAATGTCGTTATGTGTCCCTTTCAGAGACCGAAATTGAGATAAAAATCTGGGAGCAGGATATTAATATTTGTAATCATCTTGTGACCTGGCTGAGTTGACGTATAATAATTATCTGCGCTCTCTCTCTCTCTCTCTCTCGCTCTTTTTTTCTCTCTCTCTTTCTCTCTCTCTCTCTCTATTTATATATATACATATATATATATATATATATATTCTCAT
>JAWQUT010001237.1:29398-46372 GCA_033807755.1 Ellobium chinense | reverse complement strand
TCTATCTATCTATCTATCTTGCTATCTTGCTATCTATCTATCTAGCTATCTAGCTATCTGTCTGTCTGTCTGTCTGTCTGTCTCTGTCTATCTGTCTTTCTGTCTGTCTGTCTTCTGTCTGTCTGTCTGTATGTCTGAATATCTGTCTGTCTGTCTTTCTGTCTCTCAGCCTGTTCATGCATCCATTTTATCCTCCATTAAGTTATCACTCACGTCTTTCATTCCATCAATTCATCTATCTATCTCTCCATTTGTCCTTCCATTCATGTATCCAGCCATCAATCTTTCTATCTATGTGTCCATTCTTATCCCATATTTCCATCCATCCATCTCTCTATCTATCTATTTTTCTATACATTCACCCATCCACCTCTTTTCATCCTTCCATTCCTGCAGCCGTGTTGTCATTCCTAATTCTTTTTACGAACTATCTATTTATGGGTGAATCCGTCAGTGAATAAATTTTTACATGACGGTCTGCTATCTTGTTATAAAAGGTTGAAGAGGGATGGCTCGAGACTGCCATGCAAATCCTCCAAGTTGCCGCACCAATCATAGATACTCTTATTGCAAGAGACGTTAGTATTTGGCGCCATGCCATTCTCTTTTGTCATACAAGAGTTAATTAATTCCATCTATCTATCTATCTATTTATTTATCTATCTATCTATCTATCTATCTATTTGTCTGTCTGTCTGTCTGTCTGTCTGTCTTTCTGTCTGTCTATCAGTCTATCTATCTATCTATCTATCCCTCAGTCAGTTTCTTGCTTTATCCTTTGTTTTTCTGTCTTCTGTTTTTTTCTGCATGTCTGAATATCTGTCTTTCTGTCCTTCAGCCTGTTCACGCATCCATTTTATCCTCCATTAAGTTATCACTCACATCTTTCATTCCATCAATTCATCCATCTATCTCTCCATTTGTCCTTCCATTCATGTATCCTTTCTATCTACGTGTCCATTCTTCAACCCATATCTCCATCCATCCATCTCTCTATCTATCTATTTTTCTATACATTCACTCATCCACCATCTTTCCATCCTTCCATTCCTGCAGCCGTGTTGTCATTCTTAATTCTCCTTACGAACTATCTATTTATGGGTGAATCCGTCAGTGAATAAATTTTTACATGACGGTCTGCTATCTTCTTATAAAAGGTTGAAGAGGGATGGCTCGAGACTGCTATGCAAATCCTCCAAGTTGCCGCACCAATCATAGATACTCTTATTGCAAGAGACGTAAGTATTTGGCGCCATGCCATTCTCTTTTGTCATACAACAGTTAATTAATTCTATCTATCTATCTATCTATCTATCTATCTATCTATCTATCTATCTATCTATCTATCTATCTATCTATCTATCTATCTATCTATCTATCTATCCGTCTGTCTGTCTCTATTTCTGTCTGTCTAATCTATCTATCTATCTATCTATCTATCTATCTATCTATCTATCTATCTAGCTGTCTGTCTGTCTGTCTGTCTGTCTGTCTCTGTCTGTCTGTCTGTCTTTCTGTCTGTCTGTCTGTCTGTCTTTTTGTCTGTCTATCTATCTATCTATCTATCTATCTATCTATCTATCTATCTATCTATCTATCTATCCGTCTGTCTGTCTCTATGTCTGTCTGTCTAATCTATCTATCTATCTATCTATCTATCTATCTATCTATCTTTTGTCTGTCTGTCTGTCTGTGTAGCGAGCAAGTGTTAATCAGTATTGGCGTGTAGTGAAGAGGCACTGAATACGATAGCTTCTCCTTAGAAACGCCACTGACGTTACTACTTTAATTCACAACCAAGACGCTGTGCAGGAAATAGAATACTTCTTTATTGGTAACAATGTGTAACCAGCAAATAATTCACAAAGCACAGACCATACCAGCCAACTCTCAAATGATTCACAATGCACAGACCGTAACAGCCAACTCTCCCAACTCTCTCACTCTCGTGCCTTTTATAATAATTTCAGTAGAAACTCTAGAATAAATGACGTCATCATCATATGATGCGCCCAAACAAACATGCTATAAACGAGCAACAACGTCCAGACTAATTAGAATCAAAACATTCCGATCGCGGCCCCACTCGAACCCTCGAGAAGGCTAACACTGCGTTCACTCGAAGAATTCTACCCGAACCTACGGGAAGGCTAATACCGTGTTTACTCAACGTACCATACGGTCGACCTGACCTTGACACTAGTCAGTCTCAATACTTCCATACCAGCGCTGCCGCCCTAGTTAAGAGAGAGAGGAAAGAAAAACAACTGATCTCAACAAAGTCGGCCGCTACTAACTGCAACATTCTCGAATCATGAAGGACCGGAGCCGCGTGCGGTCCAGGGCCGTATAATAGAGGAGGGGGGGGGGCACTAGCCTAAACAAACAACAAGCATCACAAATGTTACAGTCTGTCTGTCTGTCTGTCTGTCTGTCTGTCTGTCTGTTACGACTGTCTGCTGTTGTGACTGTTGGTATATAACTGATGTTATTTGGCTTTCTGTAATAGGTGGAGGATGGCCTTATCGACCTAATTCTCCCTGTTGTGACCGCTATTCTTGAGTAAGAGTTCCGAAAAAGAATAATGTATGGATTATGGGTAAGAGACACATCTTTCTTTTGTTATTTAGACTTATTGTCTTATTTTCTTGAGATGCTCCAAGTGTAGGCGACCTAATGTTTGACATGTGCAGGCTTCCAGGTATCTTAAACCAAAACTTCTCTCGTCATTTATCTTCTGTTTTCCTCTCTTCTATTGGCAACATGAATTGCCAATGAGGCACTTATTTCCTGGTGCATCCTTTTTTTCTGAAGGCTAAGTTTTCTGACGCAATCACATATCTTGTTTTTGAAGTGAGCTTCATTGGAATTGACAAAAGGACGTTAACAAAAAGTTGAACAAGTTTAGTTATTTTTAAATATATCATTTTTCTTATGAAGGGATTGATTACAAATGCTGCAAAGGCTTCTATATCATTTTTCTTAACAGAAACCTCTTTTTTTTTCTCTCATCGCCCTTGTGTCTGTAATAAAATTGTTTTTCATAAACAGTAAGAAATAAATAATAATAGGTACGTTTCTTAAACAATCATAGTTCTACAGTATGAAATGGAAACATTCGAGAAACCGTATCGGAAGAAACTCCTAAAAGCAACGAAGACATTTAATCATTTATACACAGTATTTAAAGTGCGTTTAATTGCGCTGACGGTTGTCAAGGCAAGTCAATCATTTAAGACTGCTGCAGTGAACAGTGGTATGTGTTGGTCTTCAAATCAAAAGACATGTCATGACAGGGGAATAAACATTTTACCATTTCCGTCAAATAATCTACAAAGGTATCTTGAAACCGTTTCCGCTAGAATTTGGTGGCCTAGATAGGCTTTGAAAACAACTACTTTCGCGTTAATGAAATAAAAATGACGGCTTTACCATGGAAAACATAAGTAAATCCAGAAAATATTCAACAATTCACTGCTAATTCAAATATGCCAGAGTAAAACATTGTTAAGAAAAAACTATTTCTAAGCATTTAAAATTTTAAAAAATCTTAAGACCTCCTTCCCAGCCCCTTATTTCCTCCCCCAGCTCAGCCGTTTCCCCCAGCCTTCCGAACTTAACCTGTCTAGTGACTCTTGTAGTTCCAAGCGTAACTTTTTTTTTACTAGTTCATAATAGACCACACTGAGCATGACTTTATTAATTTCGTTGGTGGCATTTGAAAATAATTAAAATATGTGTGCGAAGAACAATGTATTTTGTAATACTGCTTTTTTTGTGTGTCATAAATAAAGAATAAGCGTGTACACTCAAAGATAGATAGATAGATAGATAGATAGATAGATAGATAGATAGATAGATAGATAGATAGATAGATAGATAGATAGATAGATAGATAAACAAAACAAAACGCTCTTCAATATCGCAAGATTTCTGACTGATGCTTAAAGTTTCCCTTCTTCATCATTTCAGCCATAACCAAAACAGGAATCATCACAAAGTGCATGGATAAAGCAGCACTTAGTGTATTATTTAACATCAGATGACAATCTGAAATTAATTGACTGCTCACACCATGAAACACGAGCAATGAGCTCGATAGTGACGAATAAATATTATGGTCCAACAACAACAGCGTTGCATTATTAATTAACGATCTTGTGGGAAACTACTAATACTTTTTTCCTCTCTTCCTTTTCCTCGTAAACTTGTATCTTCATTTCTGAACACCTGCTGCCATGTTTTGTGTCTTTTTTACTATCTATCTATCTATCTATCTATCTATCTATCTATCTATCTATCTATCTATCTATCTATCTATCTATCTATCCTTTCATCTTTCTGTCACTCCGTTTGTCTTTCTCGTCTTTCTCTTTCTGTTTATCTCTCTTCTGTCTGTCTGTCTGTCTGTCGGTCGGTCTATCTGTCTGTCTGTCTGTCTGCCTGCCTCCTTGTCTGTCTGTCTGTCTGTCTGTCTGTCTGTCTGTCTGTCTGTCTGTCTGTCTGTCTGTCTGTCTGTCTATTTTATAAGCAACCTAGTTTATTTTGCTGCACCGTAGGTAAATTGAAGGTAAAGTTATAGGACTGAGTCCGTTTGGGTAATATCAACGTCCAAAACAAAAAGCCACAAATTGACAAGGAGTCGGGGAGGAGAGGTGTAAATCTGCCCCTGGAATGTTTAAATCTCTTAGAATCATCAGTTTTTAATTTTATTTTTTTTTAAGAGAGGCTAATGTAAATCAATGATTTTTTAAAACAAGTGAAAAACCAGGTGGGTCAAATTGAAGAGCTTTTCTTCGAAAACGTGAGTCTGAGGTCACTGAATAGTTTTGAAATAACGGGATATGACATTTAGCTAATAGCTCTTCACGCATATATTTTTATTTACTGGTACATGACGTAAAATTTGCGGACGTGCAAATTTTGAGTTCAATTAAGTTTTAAATGAATTAAACGCAGAAATGCATGTTTGAGTACACTACCAACTCATTTTCGACGAAAGTGCAATTACACAGATTTTGGAAAAACGCTATTTATTTTGCATTTTTTTTTTCAAAGCAAGCTGTATTTTTCAAAATCAAACATTTTATTATACTTTACCTATAACTCTTCTCAAGAATGAGCAAAGAAAACCTACAAATAATCATATCACAATACTGAGGCAACGGGACTTGTGTGTGAGGCTTGAAAACTAAAATATTGATTTTCTCAAAATTGCAAATTCGTGACTTGGCTGTTTCTTCACTTGACTCCTTCAGTTGTGTCCTCAGGCGTCATAGCATAAATTATATTAGCATCCTCATGCGATTAACTATCTTCTGGAGTTGACTGTCAGTTGCTTCGGTGACGACACTTTGCGGCCGCTAGTCCGAATCTCCCAAAAGTGCGGTATTCGCGGGATGAGGAAGACTACGACCAGTGTCCGAACCGGGGGGACTGGCTGATGGCAAGGCCTGGCCCAAGATCTCCTCACATACCTCCACGGGTTAGCAACTGGAAACGATCAGCGCTCATGGTTAATGTTACCGGACGTGATCGGCAAAATGTTGAGGGACTCTATGAAACAGATACAGGCCAGTTGGCCCTCGGGGCAACGTAACTAGGTCCTCGCAGATGGTCGAAGGGTCTTGCTTGACTGATCTGCGGTCGGAATCTAGTCTACCGTCTCGCCATCATGAAGGGNGGGGGGGGGGGGGGGGGGGGACTTAGGGACAACGACACAGTTGAGGCATGTGTTTCGAGTGCTTAGGGCCATACATGTTCGACGGCGTAACGACCGTGTCAGTCATTTTGATAGGCTCGTGCAGGTGAGGTACGAACCATCACACTCTTTCCTACCCCAGGCGGTCCGACTGCCATAGACAGGAGGACCACCGTTTCTCAAAGGGTATCTTGCAACAGTCCAAAGCAAGCTGAGTGCCCAGCGGTAGAGTGTCCAGGCCCCGGAGGCAAGGGTGAGCTGAAGGGACACCAGCCTGGGCTGCCCTGGGGATACGGAATAGGGTGGGTGTTCATCTAGAGAGCATCCCGCCACGCCGCTCGTTTGCAACAGCAAACCGGTTCGGGATCTTTATCTTTTTTCTTTACCCAATGGACCGATCGAGTCACAACTACCGCACGCAGGCCCTATACCATTAGTAACGATACATCTGGTGACAGCGTGGCAATTTTTAGTACGTCATGGATTCCTCTGTAATTTCAGCTTTGTGATTGTGCTCGCTCGTAGCCTTGGACCCTTCGGAGGAAAGGGGGTCCCCCGCGGAGCCACCGATTTTAGGGCAGGTGGCCCTCCATTCCCACACCCCTTTGAACGTAGACTACCCCCGGGGAGGGGCGAGTCGGGGTAGCCAGCTAGGACCTCATTGCACCCAGAGGCTCGAAAGTAGGCCCAGTCACTGGCCTGCCGGCAACGGTGATCCTAAGCGGGGATAAGCTACGACTCCACACCCCCATTTCAATCTGTCCGGAGGAAACCACGCGTCCGGCCCCAAAGAGGTTCATTTCATGTCGTTTTGCAACTCTTGGGTTCCTCCTCCTGAGTTCTTTGGAGGGGTGACTTGGCGAACTCGGTGGGCGTGGAACTGACCACACGAAATGCTCAGACACCTGACGTTGACCGTCAGCTTTCTAGAGATGCATAAAAATAAAAAGTAAACATTTCTTTGCAGTGCTTTCCACCCACAGGTAGTTTCTCTCTATTTTCCCTCTCTCTCTCTCTCTCTCTCTCTCTCTCTCTCTCTCCCTCACACACACACACCCACACACACACACACACACCCACACACACACTCACACCTGACTGACTGACTGATTGACTGACTGACCGACTAACTCACTGACTGACTAAGTCACTGACTGACTGACTGACTGACTGACTGACTGACTGACTGACTGACTGACTGACTCTCACTCACTCACTCACTCACTCACTCACTCACTCACTCACTCACACCCGCGCAGGCACCCACGCGTGCATACACGCACCCGCACCCCCCCTCCCACACACACACACACACATATACACATACACACCCACACACACATGCAATCTAATAGTTTCATTTAATACAACAAATAAAAAGAATTCAACCCCTTCCCTGTTCTTCATTTACCTAACCTTCCCCCCCCCCCCCCCCCCCCNCCCCCCACCTTTTCCCCGCGCCCTCTCCCACCCGCTAAGGTAAATGGCAGAACAGAATAGATGTTTCCTTTATTAAACCAACAGTTGTGGATTCATATGTGAAACAGTAGCACATAATAATGACTTTCAGATCATAAGCTACATGTTTTCTCTATTCCCATAGGAATGGCGTGTGCATATTAATTTTGGGGACGATACTTCTGTAGGATATATCATACTTTAGTTTTCCTAAACTGGGTGGCGATACTTCGAAGACTATTCATACTGTAATTCCACGAAAATATATATCTTGAGATGGGTATTCGCATTTACATGCTGAATATGCCCCCCCCCCTCCTTTTTTTTTCCACTCCTGGAAAAAGAAAATTACGAAGATATTTTTGAGGCCCTTATGCGTATGCAGATTTGGGTATGAAAAAGAAGGGATACGAATGGGAGAAAGAGAATTTATGTAACGATCATGCGAAAGAGAATATTGTGATAGGCAAGAATTAGTGTATGGGGAATGTCACTGCTTTGTTAATGGAAGGATTATAATGGCTTATCTCGGATTTAGTTACTTTTGTTTCACGACGAACTGGCTTAGCGCAAGAGGCCAGTTCATCACAGATCGGAAGGGGGGTGGGGNGGGGGGGGGGGGGGGGGGGGGAAATCGATCAGTCAATGTTTGACGAACCGTCTTGTCTTATAACAGGCTTTGTAATCCACGTCAGGAATTTTGCGTGTCAGAACTTCTGACAACGGTAACTGTATAAAGTGGACAGACTAATGCACATTAAAGTAATGAAATCTCAACCCGACAAAATTTTTATTAAAAAACTCACATCTTGAACCTGCTTGTGATTCCCTGACCATTAACAGGAGGCCAACCAAAAATCAGTTTGGAATAGTGGGAGCTAATAAGGAACAGCGAAAACTATCAGTTGGCAAATTTGGAGATCTGATGTCCCTGTGTCAAGGCACCACCCCCGTGATTTATCATCCTGACTGTAATGAAGTTGCCTACGTCTGGCTCCTTCCAGAATAAATTCCCTGCCCACGTGCGTACACCACGAACAAACGCGAAACAGGCACAAGGACGGATACCACGGGGAAAGGGAAAACAACGGCGACTAATTCAATAGCAACAAGAAACTACAATATATAATAAATAAACGCCCCCCTAACAACATCTACTAACTACACTAATTAAATTAATTATCAGACAGCCTCGTCCGGCTCGGGCCCTCCATTTGCCCCCACAAGTTTCATCCCCCACGAGCGATAATCAATGTCTACTGCCCTGCACTGGCCGACACGTTAACGACGGACTGTGTCCGGCCCCAACCACTGACCCTCGCGTGTTGTGTGCGCTTCTATCCCGGCCCAACACTGGCCCTTTTCTTACTGTGAGCACGCTCCTGATTCGGCCCAACACTGGCCCTTTTCTTACGGTGAGCACCCTCCTGACCCGGCCCAACACTGGCCCTTTTCTTACGGTGAGCACCCTCCTGACCCGGCCCAACACTGGCCCTTTTCTTACGGTGAGCACCCTCCTGACCCGGCCCAACACTGGCCCTTTTCTTACGGTGAGCACCCTCCTGACCCGGCCCAACACTGGCCCTTTTCTTACGGTGAGCACCCTCCTGACCCGGCCCAACACTGGCCCTTTTCTTACGGTGAGCACCCTCCTGACCCGGCCCAACACTGGCCCTTTTCTTACGGTGAGCACCCTCCTGACCCGGCCCAACACTGGCCCTTTTCTTACGGTGAGCACCCTCCTGACCCGGCCCAACACTGGCCCTTTTCTTACGGTGAGCACCCTCCTGACCCGGCCCAACACTGGCCCTTTTCTTACGGTGAGCACCCTCCTGACCCGGCCCAACACTGGCCCTTTTCTTACGGTGAGCACCCTCCTGACCCGGCCCAACACTGGCCCTTTTCTTACGGTGAGCACCCTCCTGACCCGGCCCAACACTGGCCCTTTTCTTACGGTGAGCACCCTCCTGACCCGGCCCAACACTGGCCCTTTTCTTACGGTGAGCACCCTCCTGACCCGGCCCAACACTGGCCCTTTTCTTACGGTGAGCACCCTCCTGACCCGGCCCAACACTGGCCCTTTTCTTACGGTGAGCACCCTCCTGACCCGGCCCAACACTGGCCCTTTTCTTACGGTGAGCACCCTCCTGACCCGGCCCAACACTGGCCCTTTTCTTACGGTGAGCACCCTCCTGACCCGGCCCAACACTGGCCCTTTTCTTACGGTGAGCACCCTCCTGACCCGGCCCAACACTGGCCCTTTTCTTACGGTGAGCACCCTCCTGACCCGGCCCAACACTGGCCCTTTTCTTACGGTGAGCACCCTCCTGACCCGGCCCAACACTGGCCCTTTTCTTACGGTGAGCACCCTCCTGACCCGGCCCAACACTGGCCCTTTTCTTACGGTGAGCACCCTCCTGACCCGGCCCAACACTGGCCCTTTTCTTACGGTGAGCACCCTCCTGACCCGGCCCAACACTGGCCCTTTTCTTACGGTGAGCACCCTCCTGACCCGGCCCAACACTGGCCCTTTTCTTACGGTGAGCACCCTCCTGACCCGGCCCAACACTGGCCCTTTTCTTACGGTGAGCACCCTCCTGACCCGGCCCAACACTGGCCCTTTTCTTACGGTGAGCACCCTCCTGACCCGGCCCAACACTGGCCCTTTTCTTACGGTGAGCACCCTCCTGACCCGGCCCAACACTGGCCCTTTTCTTACGGTGAGCACCCTCCTGACCCGGCCCAACACTGGCCCTTTTCTTACGGTGAGCACCCTCCTGACCCGGCCCAACACTGGCCCTTTTCTTACGGTGAGCACCCTCCTGACCCGGCCCAACACTGGCCCTTTTCTTACGGTGAGCACCCTCCTGACCCGGCCCAACACTGGCCCTTTTCTTACGGTGAGCACCCTCCTGACCCGGCCCAACACTGGCCCTTTTCTTACGGTGAGCACCCTCCTGACCCGGCCCAACACTGGCCCTTTTCTTACGGTGAGCACCCTCCTGACCCGGCCCAACACTGGCCCTTTTCTTACGGTGAGCACCCTCCTGACCCGGCCCAACACTGGCCCTTTTCTTACGGTGAGCACCCTCCTGACCCGGCCCAACACTGGCCCTTTTCTTACGGTGAGCACCCTCCTGACCCGGCCCAACACTGGCCCTTTTCTTACGGTGAGCACCCTCCTGACCCGGCCCAACACTGGCCCTTTTCTTACGGTGAGCACCCTCCTGACCCGGCCCAACACTGGCCCTTTTCTTACGGTGAGCACCCTCCTGACCCGGCCCAACACTGGCCCTTTTCTTACGGTGAGCACCCTCCTGACCCGGCCCAACACTGGCCCTTTTCTTACGGTGAGCACCCTCCTGACCCGGCCCAACACTGGCCCTTTTCTTACGGTGAGCACCCTCCTGACCCGGCCCAACACTGGCCCTTTTCTTACGGTGAGCACCCTCCTGACCCGGCCCAACACTGGCCCTTTTCTTACGGTGAGCACCCTCCTGACCCGGCCCAACACTGGCCCTTTTCTTACGGTGAGCACCCTCCTGACCCGGCCCAACACTGGCCCTTTTCTTACGGTGAGCACCCTCCTGACCCGGCCCAACACTGGCCCTTTTCTTACGGTGAGCACCCTCCTGACCCGGCCCAACACTGGCCCTTTTCTTACGGTGAGCACCCTCCTGACCCGGCCCAACACTGGCCCTTTTCTTACGGTGAGCACCCTCCTGACCCGGCCCAACACTGGCCCTTTTCTTACGGTGAGCACCCTCCTGACCCGGCCCAACACTGGCCCTTTTCTTACGGTGAGCACCCTCCTGACCCGGCCCAACACTGGCCCTTTTCTTACGGTGAGCACCCTCCTGACCCGGCCCAACACTGGCCCTTTTCTTACGGTGAGCACCCTCCTGACCCGGCCCAACACTGGCCCTTTTCTTACGGTGAGCACCCTCCTGACCCGGCCCAACACTGGCCCTTTTCTTACGGTGAGCACCCTCCTGACCCGGCCCAACACTGGCCCTTTTCTTACGGTGAGCACCCTCCTGACCCGGCCCAACACTGGCCCTTTTCTTACGGTGAGCACCCTCCTGACCCGGCCCAACACTGGCCCTTTTCTTACGGTGAGCACCCTCCTGACCCGGCCCAACACTGGCCCTTTTCTTACGGTGAGCACCCTCCTGACCCGGCCCAACACTGGCCCTTTTCTTACGGTGAGCACCCTCCTGACCCGGCCCAACACTGGCCCTTTTCTTACGGTGAGCACCCTCCTGACCCGGCCCAACACTGGCCCTTTTCTTACGGTGAGCACCCTCCTGACCCGGCCCAACACTGGCCCTTTTCTTACGGTGAGCACCCTCCTGACCCGGCCCAACACTGGCCCTTTTCTTACGGTGAGCACCCTCCTGACCCGGCCCAACACTGGCCCTTTTCTTACGGTGAGCACCCTCCTGACCCGGCCCAACACTGGCCCTTTTCTTACGGTGAGCACCCTCCTGACCCGGCCCAACACTGGCCCTTTTCTTACGGTGAGCACCCTCCTGACCCGGCCCAACACTGGCCCTTTTCTTACGGTGAGCACCCTCCTGACCCGGCCCAACACTGGCCCTTTTCTTACGGTGAGCACCCTCCTGACCCGGCCCAACACTGGCCCTTTTCTTACGGTGAGCACCCTCCTGACCCGGCCCAACACTGGCCCTTTTCTTACGGTGAGCACCCTCCTGACCCGGCCCAACACTGGCCCTTTTCTTACGGTGAGCACCCTCCTGACCCGGCCCAACACTGGCCCTTTTCTTACGGTGAGCACCCTCCTGACCCGGCCCAACACTGGCCCTTTTCTTACGGTGAGCACCCTCCTGACCCGGCCCAACACTGGCCCTTTTCTTACGGTGAGCACCCTCCTGACCCGGCCCAACACTGGCCCTTTTCTTACGGTGAGCACCCTCCTGACCCGGCCCAACACTGGCCCTTTTCTTACGGTGAGCACCCTCCTGACCCGGCCCAACACTGGCCCTTTTCTTACGGTGAGCACCCTCCTGACCCGGCCCAACACTGGCCCTTTTCTTACGGTGAGCACCCTCCTGACCCGGCCCAACACTGGCCCTTTTCTTACGGTGAGCACCCTCCTGACCCGGCCCAACACTGGCCCTTTTCTTACGGTGAGCACCCTCCTGACCCGGCCCAACACTGGCCCTTTTCTTACGGTGAGCACCCTCCTGACCCGGCCCAACACTGGCCCTTTTCTTACGGTGAGCACCCTCCTGACCCGGCCCAACACTGGCCCTTTTCTTACGGTGAGCACCCTCCTGACCCGGCCCAACACTGGCCCTTTTCTTACGGTGAGCACCCTCCTGACCCGGCCCAACACTGGCCCTTTTCTTACGGTGAGCACCCTCCTGACCCGGCCCAACACTGGCCCTTTTCTTACGGTGAGCACCCTCCTGACCCGGCCCAACACTGGCCCTTTTCTTACGGTGAGCACCCTCCTGACCCGGCCCAACACTGGCCCTTTTCTTACGGTGAGCACCCTCCTGACCCGGCCCAACACTGGCCCTTTTCTTACGGTGAGCACCCTCCTGACCCGGCCCAACACTGGCCCTTTTCTTACGGTGAGCACCCTCCTGACCCGGCCCAACACTGGCCCTTTTCTTACGGTGAGCACCCTCCTGACCCGGCCCAACACTGGCCCTTTTCTTACGGTGAGCACCCTCCTGACCCGGCCCAACACTGGCCCTTTTCTTACGGTGAGCACCCTCCTGACCCGGCCCAACACTGGCCCTTTTCTTACGGTGAGCACCCTCCTGACCCGGCCCAACACTGGCCCTTTTCTTACGGTGAGCACCCTCCTGACCCGGCCCAACACTGGCCCTTTTCTTACGGTGAGCACCCTCCTGACCCGGCCCAACACTGGCCCTTTTCTTACGGTGAGCACCCTCCTGACCCGGCCCAACACTGGCCCTTTTCTTACGGTGAGCACCCTCCTGACCCGGCCCAACACTGGCCCTTTTCTTACGGTGAGCACCCTCCTGACCCGGCCCAACACTGGCCCTTTTCTTACGGTGAGCACNATAGACTCCCGCTGTTAGGAAAGTACGCACTGAACAATCAAACAGCACACACTGTGTTAATTCCTCACTGATACGGCTTTTTTTCCAGTAAGTTTCGTCTCACTCCCACTCCGCTGCACCCTGTATCTCGAAGGATGGTCACTGGCTGTCCGTTAAGTTCACCCCTGCCTACCGGCATACTCGATCGTCCTGTTCCCAATGCTGACAGTACTGGAAGTGTGTGTCCACACTTCAGTTCCACTATATCCCCTGTGATACACATTTTGTTTTTTTTGCAAGCTTAGAGAAGTTTTTTTTTTTTTAAACTTCATTTTTCAGTCACCTTACAACATCAGGCTGAAACAATATCGAAACAATAACAATAATCAACAGGTTATGATGATTCTTCTCTGTAGTGATAGTGATGATGATCAATGGTTACAGTGATGAAAATAGTGACGGTACTGATTTCAATGAGGAGCTGGAATTTAACAGAGTAAAGATCTTAAAAAAAGCCATTTCATCGCATTAATTCCTTCCTATGATAATACTTTCGACGTTATAGTACTCTCCCTCCTCCACTCCACAAAAAATTATGACTATACATAAGGAACTTCAAGCTGGTCTAAATATTCTTAGCAACTTTCCATCAAACGTTAGTATTATATGAAAATAACCTTCAAGTATACAAGGGTATGACATTCAACAGTACAGTGCAACAACTCATCTTGCAACCATCCGTGGCCACAATATTTTTTCCTCCTCTGTTGTGACTCCAGCGGCAAACTGTATACACAAAATTCATACCTGCTGTCTTCAATAAGACGCATGGACTACCATGCATTAATCTAGCTGGGCACCCCTGTGATACACATATGTTCACCCTGACCTCTTCCTCTACCTGCGTGATGATTCTGGTGCCCTTCTCTATTTCCTGTCTGTCTCTCTTCTCCTAAGTGTACGTTCATCACATTTATCATATCTGTCTTGAAGACAGAGTCTCGCATGACGACCACTTCTATTACATCTACAACACAGTCCTCTCAGTGGTCCTTGTTGTGAGTTGCCTCTACCTCTCATTGCGCCTCTGTGGCTTAACTCGAACTGGGAACTGGGCGTTTCCCATCATCGGAGAACTCCGATCATTAAATGTAGTTGGTTTCACTGGATGTGCCTCTCTATAGTTGTCAGCTAACTTCACCAGTTCATCCACATTGGTTGGGTTGCGTTCTTTTATGAATGTGACTAACTCTTTATTGACTGGCCTGAGTCTCTGCTCTATAGGCATTAAGTCGATCATACCCTCATAAGTATTGGGGTACTTACCACGCACTCTCCAACGCTTCAAATAGTTTGTAATCCTTGCCTGGTACTGAGGAAATGTCTCCGATGTTTCCGGTTTAGCATGACGAAACTTCTTACGGTAGCCCTCTTCCGTGTGATCAAACCTTTTGAGCAGTGCTTCTTTGAGTTCATCATAGTCTACGGTCTCCAATACCATAGCATGATAAGTGTCCAGTGCACGACCTGTGAGAAGAGGGAAAAGACATGACACCCAAATACTTTTCGGCCATTCTGCTAATGTGTGGCAAGGGCAATAACATAATTTGATTTCAGGTTACAGATTTCCTTAATAAAGATTTTACTGCGTATAGATGTTGTTAAATCAATGCTCTCAGGTTTATTGCTACGTTTTAATACGACTTGTATTCCTACACTTTTATTTTTATCTGCATAGGCTGCAAACAGTATGCCACTCATGATTACACAGAGAGAGAGAGAGAGAGAGAGAGAGAAAGAGAGACTGAGAGAGAGAGAGACACACACACACAGAGAAACAGAGAGAGAGACAGAGAAACACAGAGAGAGAGAGAGAAACAGAGAAACAGACAGAGAGAGACTGACAGACAGAGACAGAGAAACAGAGAGAAAGAGAGAGAGACAGAAAAGCAGAGAGAGACAGACAGAGAAACAGAGAGACAGAGAAACAGGCAGAGAGAGAGAGAGAGAGAGAGACAGAGAAACAGAGAGAGAGAGAAACAGAGAGAGACAAAGAAACAAATACAGAAAGAGAAAGAGATAGATAGATAGATAGATAGATAGATAGATAGATAGATAGATAGATAGATAGATAGATAGATAGATAGATAGATAGATTGGCCTAGTGCCTAATATAAGCTGTCCATTCTTATGGTAGATGTCTTTACAGATGTTTCATGGATCATGCATTATTTAGACCACATTTGGGAAGAATAGATTACTTACTATACTGGTCAAGTCAAGACAGTCGGCCAGCTAGCCATAAACTCCGCACGGATTTACTTTTATCTGTAAGATACAACTCAACAAGGTACTGTGAAGCATATTAAAAAGAACACAACATGGCATAACGCAGTACAGAAAAGCGTAGTACAGTATGTTACTACATGACAGAACATAACAGCATAATATAACATCACTGTGCAGGACAGGGTCTCACACCACATGACTGGGCAGGACATCACAGCTAACATAAGATAGGGCGTGACAACAGGGCATGGTGTAAAACAGCAAAACAATGTACATAAAAGGACTGTGACGCATTATGACATCACATCACAGCGTTGCACATGATATGACAGCACAGCACAGCGCGATACCTGGCAAGACACTCCAGCACAGTACAGCACAAATTCATGGTACAGCAGCAGAGTACAGCAATCACATCATAGCACAGAACAGAGCAACACAGCACAGCACAGCACAGCACAGCACAGGCCACGACAGCACATATAGTAGGCCTATAGAGCATCTCCTACCAACGCAAAACATGGGACCGAGCAGGACGACACAGCATGGTATAGCATAGCTCAGCAAAGCACAGCACAGCACAGCAAAGCAAAGCACAGCACAGCCCAGCGCAGGACAGGACAGTTTTCAAACATGGCCCTGCACAAACAGTTTAGGACAAGCTAGTGCATAGCAAAAGAATAAAATACATAATTATACATTGCAATACAATACAGAAACAAGCATGGCAGCACAACAAACGAAACAGCATAATTATAAGATTACATGTTTTGGTCGTCCACACATATTATCTCTTCCGGGGCGGATCTGATAAGATCATTTGCCTAAGGCGATCTCACCGAATAGGAAGACAACAAAAGTAAAGAAGAAGAACATGAGAAAGAATCAAAGAGATAGCGGGGTACGAAAGTGCCCCCCCCCTCTCCCCTTGCCCCCTTCACGACCAACAAAATTAGCCAGATCCGACACTTTGTAGTTGATTCGTTTGCAGTGCACAGAATGCATGCCACCGTTGTTCACTTTTAATCACACCGCCCACCATGTACATTGTTTGCCAAATTATCATTTGCAGTCCTGGTTAATGCTTTGTTACGTTTAAAAAAAAATTATCTTGACTGAAACCTAGTCCAGTGGAAGAACTGTTTTTGTGTGTGAGAAACGCTTGTGTAGCTTATGAACGACTACTTGTTTCCTTTTTTTGTTGTTGTTGTTTTGGGTCTGTTTGTCAGTAGAAGAGCTCAGATAGCGCAGTTCTTTCTATCTAAGCACCGTGGTTAGACACGTTCGAGCTAATTCAGTTCAATTAAATTCAGTGTTTATTCTAGGCTGCTGTAGCCAAGTCCATCAGATGTACAGAATTTGCACAAAATAAGAATAAAAAATACAAATTAGAAAACACTTCAAACAGACGCTACGTACTCTTATCTTGTCGCTTTAACTCTCTCTCTCTCTCTCTCTCTCTCTCTCTCTCTCTCTCTCTCTCTCTCT
>JAWQUT010001237.1:13996-29304 GCA_033807755.1 Ellobium chinense | reverse complement strand
CCCCCCCTCCCCCCCCCCAAAAAAAAAAAAAAAAACAACAACATACACACACAGACACTCGTGCACACTCACATTCCCTCATTTGCGTGTATAATATAAACCAGCGTAGAGTGTATACATATCATTGAGAGCTGTCCCTCTATAAGAATGGTCCTTAGCCAGGTAAAGCTGTACCTCTCTAAGCATAGTGTTTAGCCTGTTAATACACTCTAAAATTTGAAGAATGCTATGTACAATGAGGTGTAACAGTGATGAATATTAGATTAATAAAGGTGGCTAGAGATGCCCGAAAAAGAAATGCAGATTAGAAGGCCTAAGAGTGTAGAGCCTTGCTGTGCGAATATCTGGTTAAAAGAGACAGCATAAACCGCTAACAACAAACGACATAAGATGCACATTGTCATATTGCATGTACAACCTTTTAATATGGACTTAGACATCTAAGTAAACAGATCTGTTTAAATAAGTGAACGGGTGTGCTTTAATATAACTGAATCTCGCTCAGTCGGGTAAAGCTAGTGCTGGAACAGACCATACCGTTACACCTATGTAATGATGACTAAAGATAAGAAAACTTCCAATTCTAACTGCAAACTCATTAACTGCTAGGCTGTTTGATATAGATTTACACGGCTAGAGTTGTTCCTGCGATGCAAATTATCGATTTAGTTTGACCTAATAAGTTTGACCTAATTCCATGGCCAGTTGAATGGGATAACTTAAAGAGATGAGGTGTCGTTGATGTAGACCGTGTTTCTTATAAAAGTGGAAGTAAAAAATGTCAGAGAGTTTCACAACGGGGACGTCTTTCTACGCGTATGTCCTCTTTGGCCTAAATTATCATATTCTGTATCATTCTTTTACATACGGTTTGATGCATTAACTGAATCAAGATATTCATCAGACTGTCAGGCTCAACGTCCTGGCTGCAACTCTGTAAAGATATTTAATGTAGCTTGTAGCATAACCGAAAAATGTGATAAAATAAAATCAAATGGAGTACAAACTATTATTTCTCAACCTTAATCCAGTATGAAGCAAATACTAAAGAATGTTTACGAAGTTTCTTTTGAGAGTCACACCTTCAGTAAAGTCCAGATACTTCATTAAAAGATGGCCTTTCAACCGAAGACTTCTTTTTTCCACGACATTCTCTGTAAATAATAATAAAAGAAGATGAAGAAGAAGAAGAAGGAGAAGAACTATACTATTAATAAAGTAATAATAACAACAATAATGCTAATACTGGCAGTAAAGTGGCCAGAGGCAGGCTGATGTGTACTTCCACCCTCCGTCCCTTCCTTTCCAAATTCTTCCCTTTTCATCATGCCCTTTACTGCGTCACCCTGCTACCTGGATACNTCTCTCTCTCTCTCTCTCTCTCTCTCTCTCTCTCTCTCTCTTTCTTTCTCTTTCTTTCACTCATCCACGCTCTTACGTCTCCTTCCGTCTAGAGTACTAAAATATTGTGACCTACAGGTCCTTGTTAAATTCTAACTCAGACTTTACTGGGCTCAGTGTGCTGTGTCTCTGAGTCTGAGACGAATTGTTACATGAAAAAAATCAAATTCTTTATTAAAATCTGATGTCTGATTGCAAAAAATTGGTCTCTAGTAGTTCTCTAATACACCAACAAATTCTTTCATCACAGTGCAATCAGAGTTTCCTAAACTGTTGAAATACGGAATCCTTGACAAAAATAAAACGTAGTTTGCGAAGTCTCTGAAACTTGGAAGCTGCAACATCCTGACACTCCCGTAACATGTTTCATCACAGTCCAGTCATAGTTTTATTAAAAAGCCGTAATCCTTTAACAACAACAACAACAACAACAAAAATCGACATATCATAGTTTACTAAAACTCTCAAACTTGTTGGTGGCAACATTTTGACACACCAGTGAAGAGTTGATTGCAGTTCAAGCGGAGTTTTCGTTAATTGCTGAATGAGGCAATCATCAGAAATGGTTGTACACCATGACATATCATAGTTTATGAAACCTCTATCCACAGTTTGTGAAATCTCTAATGCTTCAAATTAGCAACATGTGAAGTTAGTCGCAGCTTAATTCGAGTGGTATCATAATTTTCCGAAATACAAAATTTTACAAGCCTAGCTCCACATGATTCTTTTTTATTAAAGCGTCCTATAGTATTTCATAATCCGTGAAATCTGAAGAGTCAGTGATCGTAATGATAAGGTCTACTTGAAATCTTCACCATGCTCAAGATTAAAGCAGTTTTTGGACTAAATGCAAACTCTCATCAGGCGCTTGCATCGTCTTCTATCAAGAGAACTCGTTTTTAGGCTGTTATTAAAAGTCTTCAAACCTGTTTGACATTATCACTCAGAGACCAAGTACATTAAAATATTCACATTAATGCACATCCATTCATTCACAACAGTTCCTACATTCAGCACACAACCACAGCATTCAGCAGAAAACAAACAAAGCCCAAAGCACAAGGACGATGATAATGGATATAATAATGCAATTAAGATTCAAAACAGGGACTTTGGTTTAACAAGTTTAACAAGTTTATTGAAAATGAACCCAGACTACTTTTATAGTACATATGCTTTACATTTATACATATTGACGACGGGACAGCACATACACTTGTGAGACATAAACATACATAGTTCTACAGAGCACGTATTAGGCAATACATATCAAATTAATATCTATATTATTGCGCACACNATGTTTATTGAGATTCAATAATTTATATGTCTTCATTACTTTCACGCATCTGCGGTTCACACTAACCCGTTTCTGATGACACAGCTTCCTACTTTGTAAAGAAATAAAAACTGACAAATTTCAATATAGTCTAGTTTATATCACTGGAATTTTTTAAGCGCCAAATCTACAAATTTGGCTAGGTTCTTTAATGTTTCCACTTTGTTTACTACAGAAGAGTTCTTTAGTTTTAAACATATTGGAATGGGTATAAAATCTGTTTCTGATATATTTTGTTCTCTCCTGTGCAAGGGACACGCATTGGTCACTTGGGAATGAGACTCTGTTCTTAAATTATTATATCGGGCCTTTGCATACCATCGCCCACATTGTAAAACCTCTCTAAACCGGTCTTAATTTTTTTACAGAGGAAGGAAAACACTGATTCATTACCAAACTAGTAGTAATATAGTGCCGAAATTTTCTCAACTTTTTGCACTTAGACGTAAATTGTCTAATGTCTCATCCTGACAACTTTCATCACAATTGTGTTTTAAGTGGTTAGCAAGTTTATTAACCCACATTTGCACGATAAAACCTCACCAGCCTTTAGACGGCTTTGCGGTGCGCATTTCTCCTCTGTTTATAAACCTGTTTATCCAGGAATCTCTTCGTTTTGTTTTAATGGAGATTAGGTTTCATAGGTAATTTAGGCATGCACTGGACATGAATGAAGTAGTTAAAATCGCAGAAGAGATTTGAAATAATTTAGATGAAGTACTGCTTACAGAAAGTAATTAAATTATATCTTTCAAATTTGGACACTTGAAAACAATCACATTACTGATCTACAACAAAATCAAATGCTTTGGCATTAAAAGAGTTCTTCATACTACACGCCAAAACAATTTAATAATGAAAAAGAAATAAGATCTCTTTCACTTACTCTCTTATCGGTCATAACTCATCCTTCTCTCATCTATCCCACTCATGCTTTCCCCTGATCCTTGCAACCTCCGCACTCTACCTCCTTTCCAAATTCTTCCGTTTTCATCAACCCCCTCCCTGCGTCACCCTGTGACCTGGATACACTATTTGTCTCTTTTCTATCTATCTCCTTCTCTCTCTTTCTCTCTCCCTCTCTCTATCTCTCTTTCTCTCTGTCTCTTCCACTTATCCATGCTCTTACGTCTCCCTCCGCCTCTTTCTTTATCGTTGTTTCTTCCTTCCGTCTCATTGTTTTCCTCTCTTTCCTCTCTCCTCTCCCCCTCTTTCCATTCTCTCCCTCCTCTCCCTCTCTCTCTCCCCATTTCTTTCTCTCTCTCTCTCTCTCTCTCTCTCTCTCTCTCTCTCTCTCTTTCATTCTCTCTCTCTTTATCTCCTAGAAATACATTTTTTTGAACAAAAATAGAGGAACAAATGATAACACTTTATAGACACACTGTAATAAGTATGGGCACTAATTACTATAGAATACCAATATTGCCATTAGCTTTTAATTGAAATGATTCTGATGTTGGAAAGAAGTCAGGCAGTAATGTTGATAGTTGCAGTGTGTAATTACTCTAGTCCTGAAGGTGATGCATAATAATAACGTCAGCAGTTTTAAGCAACACGTTGGTAGCATAACTTTGGTGACGAAAACGAAGCAGGCACAAAGTCACTCAAAAGAAAGTCATGTATATAAATTCATTTACCAACTAGTTCCCTCTTCGCATACTGACGAGATGCAGAAAATAATGGATGAATAGAGAGTGCATACCCTTAAAACCCATTTATCCATATTATATAAATTATATATATTATAAAGGTGGAGTTGGGAGGATGCTTGGTGTGGATCGTAGAAGAACAAGATTTTGAGAACGGATTGGAGACGTTTGCGCCGGAGTTTTAGGTGGGTAAAATCGGCAAACCTCTACTTATCTTATATTTCCGACATTTAATTATTTTGGGATAGGGTGGTCTTATTGCCCGCCTTGATTCAGCTTTCAAATGAAGTCTAATGCATTCGGCTATGATGCCTTTCGGTGTGCGTGCTAGGTATCACATCGCTTCTGGTCCGCTGCCTGTCTGTCTCGTTTTGATAATGGGACATGTAAATGCTAGATTTCAGTCATCTTACGCCCATTTGTAAAATGGGGAGTTAGTCATAGATGAACTTTGGAGTCTGCCTTTCTCTACTCTTCCGTTATTGTGGGTCATAGAAGATCCAAATTTTCAGGATGATGAAAGGACGTTCCTGATTGGCAACATACCATTTCTCTTATTTATTCTACTTTCAATTATTTCAGTTTGGATTAATTCTGATTTCCCTGCTTGGTACAACTTTTTCCATGGAGTCTAATTAAATCATGTATGATGCCTTTCAGTGCGCTAGGTATTCTATTGCCCCTGGTACGTTGCCTGTGTGTCTCGCTTTGATAATGGGGCATGTAGATGCTAGATCTCAGCCTTCTTGCTCCCAAATGTAAAATGGGGAGTTGGTCTTGTGCATCATAATCTTAGAAATGCTATCAGCAGCTTAGACACAAAACAGAAAAAGGATGTTCTCCCCTTTCTTTACAGTCATGATCCTCATCCTATCCTCACAGGCTACGACTCACAATATACGTCTCTAACAGCGTATTTTCTTCGGATCCCACTGTGTTGGTTGCTGGATTAGACTGCCTACACTCAAAGAATAAGTCATCCGGGGTCGCTAAAACTACAATAACACTCATAAGCCACGAACTAACAAAGCACAACACGTTAATGAGAGAGAGAGTGTCATAGAAGTTGTGGTTGTCTATAGGTACGACAGCTTTTAATGCCTGCAGATGATTGTATTTCTCACAGGTAATCTGCCCTCTGGCGGGATAGCGTGGAACTGGCTCACTGATGGTGAGTTTGGACTTAAAGCGTTCCTGTGGGAGGCCTGAGATTTCGCGCTGATCATAACTTACATTTGATAATGCTATCGGCATGATACTGCAGGACCCAGCCTTCTTTCCAGGGCGGATGTTATTCAGTTGAGAAGCTTGCTCCAAGTTTTTGAAAAAGGAATGCTCAAGATGGTGTGTTCTGTAAGGTATCCCAGATATCCTGGCTCTCTCAATCAGACCATTGTAGTCTGCTGGACAGCTGATATTAACACAGACAAATTACGTCTCTACCGCTGAATGAAGGCAATCACATTCCATCATCGTGTGCCCTCCCTCTAGAAATGTTTGCTCCACATTGCATCACTTTGCTTCGAAATGCGGAATAAAGCTTTGGCCAGAAAGAATACGTTGTGATTCTGGTAACCATTTCTGTTCGGGATAAGATTTCTTGCAGCCCGGATGGCATTCCAAATAGTCAGTTACACAAGCCTCAGATTTGTTGGCCACCAGACCCCCTTCCACTTCATGCCACAAGAAGCATTCATAATTAGAAGCCACATTGTAGGTCATAAAGTTATGAACACATAACTTTGTTTTGTAATATACGTTCAGGATCGGAACTAGGAGCAACGTCTGCCGGTCCATCATTGTCACTAAAAAGTTATTATCTTTCGCAAGCAGTTCATCCTTGGCTTTAGAAGTCTGGGCATATTCTGCCTTTGCTTTATGAACCCTCCAAGTGTTCCTTGTTCAGGTTCTTGCTCTCCTATAAAACATATGTGTCACATTGGTCTTCACGAAGATGTTCTTGAAGAGTCTTTGGCTTAGAGCCTGTTGGTTCATCCCTTTGCAATGTTTCATTAGACTCGGTAGATCTCATCCACACTTCTAAACTGGCGTTCAAGGATAAGTTTTTGGTGGACTTGCGGCAGTACTGAGAAGGAATCGATCGTTGACAAAAGCTGCAGGAATATCTTTATGCAAAACTCTCCGCTTTCTTGAGTTTTATCATGAAGCCCAGTACGTTGTCTTTCCACACTCAGAGTTCCCAGGACCCAGTCTCTCACTGACCATCATCCTATGTCAAGAGCGTTTGCAAGCATGACAGTTCACACCTGTTTCCAACTGCGTTTCAATTTCTGAGGATAAATCCTTTGCTCCGCTTCCTGTCGTGCGTTCCGGAATTGGAAGAAGGCGGGTCGACCATTGTTTTGATGAGTTGCGATGGGTCTTCAGCACTGAATTCCTGGCAAGAGTTTGCTGAGTGCTCACATTTGCATTTCTTCTTGAGGCGTCTTTCTGGAACTATCTACACCTTGTAAGTCTTTGATTCCTTCAAAAGCTGTCTACCTGTCTGCTGTTTGCCCTTTTCAGGCAGTGACAGATTTTCTGCTAGATTGAAAGTAATCTTCTGTTTCTCTGGAATGGCCTCAGTTGTTGAGACGATAATTCCACACCCCGTGTGCATCATTTGCATGGATCTTTGCATCGTTGCTCTGAACAGTTTCACGCTCCGACGTTGTTTCAGTGTCAAGATCCTCTCCATGTCCAAGTAAGGAGATATTAACTTCTTATTGTTTGTCAGGAACATCTTGCATACTCGTATCCTCCTGCTCAGGCACGGATTTACTCATGTCTTGCTGGTTGTGAAGGGCATTTTACATAATTGTTTCTCCAAATGAGTATTCATCCCTATGTCATCAACACTCATCGAACTTGTCCAAAGACCTTTGAATTCATGGGAAAATTAACCAACTCTCCATCACTGTTTACGAGGTCACTGACAACCAAAGACAAATACAAAGCCTCCCATTCGGACAGGTTACCTGAGATTGACGTCAACACTACCATTCTTCCAACTGTTCACTTTCTTGGCAGAGGAAAGGGAGAAATGAGGATAGACATCATTTTAATTCCAGTGTTCAAACACTTTGATGTTGCTATCTTGGAAGGATGGACGCCTGTTCTTTGAAGCACTGCCTACACCGAGTATGGACGAAAAGGGGATATGGATGCATTTTTAGTAAGTTTATCGATGCGATGTTTTCCGAGCGAATGCTATGTGCTATGCAATTAGAATGGGAATTAGCTGATTTTTTTTTTTATATTAAAGGTTTTTAAATAGTCAGGAGAAATATTTTAGCATCATATCTGGTATACTTCACATAACTCTCAGTTAAAAATCACGAAATAATCGAGAAAATGTTGGTCCGTCAACCGTTTTCGAATCGTTCTACTGTAATATCGTCCTGTGCCATCTTCAAAGATACAAGCTGAAAGAGCCACTTAGCAACAATTAGGCATTATGTTCGTCTTTCCTAGGGGCAGAACATAAAGGTTTGTCCGTACAAGGTGTTTTCGAAGAAACCTACTTTCATTCAAAACAACAACAACAACATCAATAACAAAAAGAACCACACACACCAATATAAAACAGCACGATTTTCCTTTTTAAAATTGCTTTCTCTCATACCTGTAATAAAGGAATTCTTTGCGAATATTAAGTAACATTCAAGAGAGAAAGAGAGAGAGAGAGAGAGAGCGAGAGAGAGAGAGAAAGAGAGAGTGTGAGAGAGAGAGAGACAGAGACAGAGAGACACAGAGAGAGAGAGAGAGAGAGAGGAATGACGCTTCTGTATGTTTTAAGCCCAATGTCGGCAATAACCTAAGCTCAAAACAGTCATCGAAATTTGCCTACACTTCTGGGAAAAATTACTACATACAATAAGCAAAATGCCAATACTGTTTAGAACAGACTAGATCACTTTATCGTTCAGCAAAGCAAGGTTACGTCCAGGGTTAAAAACAGAGCCTTAAAATGGACATTGATGATCCTTAATATTCAAAGATGTACTATACTACCCAATGATCGACAGATGCGCACCTACGCTCTTTTGTCTAATTGCCATTGTCGGTGGCGATAAGGAAAGAGCATTTTTATCGTGCTGACCAATACACTGGCTGTGTCACTTTAACGCATCATAAAGCCTGCTTAAAGCAAAAAGAGATTTTATGGAGTGCTTTTTTGGACGTGGCGGGCAAGGAGGTATGCAGCCTAAAATATGTTATTAAATGTGTCATACTTGCAAATAAATTGTGGTTGTAATATTTCTATGAGAGGTGGAGAAGGGCCTAAACAATAGATTTCTGTAAACAAAGAAAAAAGAGAAAAAAAAGGATTTTAGCCAAAACTTGGCTTTGCGAGGTTTTATCGTGCTGGGGAGGATAAGAAATTTACGTCAAGAATCTCTCGGTAAAATGAAAAGAGACTCGCACATACACGTTATTGTTAACATAGTAGCAATGGTTGCAAGACGTTCCGGCATGGCTGACTTTATCAGGTGGAGTCACTCTCACACAGTTCTTACGAAATAAGTTCTATGGCTTATTTCAGGTTGTGCCCACAGAACCATACTAGCGCGAAGTCCGATAACTGCCCACGTCATTACTCCCGGCATCACATGTGCAAGTCAGAGGTCAGAAAGGCTTATCGGGGCACGACATTAGCCGAGAAGAGGAGAAAATGGCGTCGCCTAGGGTTAAAGTTGTTACAATAAACTAAATTTATTAAAGGTCTTCTACAAGGTATCCCCGCTAAATTAATGTAATTCGTTGATTAATCTCTATGAATTGGTATTTTCTCTTGGCTGGAACACATGCGCCCTACCCACCCCTCTCAATCCCACCTGATCTGAAAACCCTGCTCCTTGTATTCACATACATGTAATATATATGGGCACGTGTGTGTGTGTGTGTGTGTGTGTGTGTGTGTGTGNGTGTGTGTGTGTGTGTGTGTGTGTGTGTGTGTGTGTGTGTGTGTGTGTGTGTGTGTGTGTGTGTGTGTGTGTGTGTGTGTGTGTGTGTAATCTCTCTATTTGTGGATAGGTGGATACGCGCCTGTCTGAGATTTACGATTTCATCCATAGATACATTTTTTTTTCTGTAGTCTATGTTAGGCAAGAACGTTCGGCAAAACGTTTTTATTTTTTGTAAAGATTTCCGTACATCATGAATTCGTTCACTGATGACGTGCTGCGGTACACAAAGTACCCCGTGGCTGTTGTAGCCATCAGCTTTATATTGACTGTAAATCTTGGTATTTTTTTAAATTTTATTTTGTCAACAGGAATTATAGAAAATGAAATTTTCTCGCATTTACACATTTGAAACTGTAATACTGAGTGTGGAGGGCAAAGGGAAGATGTTTGGGTTCTGTTGATTCGCAGCGTCACTGTTATTACTTGCTTTGCCGTGCATTATTGATAATTCGAAAAAAAACAATCCTCAGCATTTCTAAAGGGAGGGAAAAAATAGAAAACTGCAACCTCGAACACAGTTTTTCCTAATGTCGGCTTCAAAGTCTCCAAGCACAGCGCTTCTTCCACGACATAGATGAGCAATCTTCTATTGGCAATGCTTAAGGCATTGATGATAACCGCACCGTCTTGATATTTTACCTAGACATGAAAACGAAAGCCAGTCTAGACCTATGCAAGTGTAAAGAAGGGTGCGGTTAATAAAGATTGTCTGTCCATTTAAATATAAATAACGACCTCGTCATTAAAGAAATTGTATAAACGTCATATCTGATTTTCACACTATTATATGCTTTTAGATTTTACATGACAGTCATCTGAGAATGCCATGGCGGTAAAATCCGGTTTCCGAGAGACGAATGTCAGGTCTGCTCAAAATAATGTAGGCGGAACACCCCACTCTTCATTTTTGTATGTTTGTTTGTTTAATTGTTAAAAATATACAGGTCCTGTGATGGGGCTCGTCATGTTCAGTTCCGTAGAAGAAGGACATGTAGCCCCTCTTAAAACAGACGACCATGACTGTGACTGTGATTTTGGGTTACTTCCTTTCCTTTTTATTTGCCCATTTTCCCATATTCGGATTAGGTGTGAAGTGAGTGCCTTTACTGTTGGTGAAACCCAACAGAATTCCACAGCAATTTTAAAATGATGGGTCGACAACGCATTTTTATTCCTTAAAAAACGCATCATTATAATATGCATGAAAAGAATCGGCGCTCATGAAGGTATGTCCACTCTCCACAATCGCTGTGAGCAAATTATAAATCTCCAAATATTTGAATTAAATCTCTTCCCGCCACCAAAGCAAGCAAGTGTAAGTCCAGCTGTAACTCCGTGACCTTGACATAGTACAGAGCAAGAAGAATGTAACTCCATCGCAGACATGGACTTACACTGTTCTGCCTCGGGCAAAGGGAATTACATTGTTCTGTCGTTGCAAAATGTAAGAATCGTTGAAATTACACTGTTTCTCATATTTATTTCTCCAAAACGATGAAGAATTTGAGTTTGGCTCTGCGTGACAACATAGACATTCATTGAAAGATACACAAAATGCATTTATCTCAATTTTCATGAAAACTGGAGTTACGCTGTTTTGGTTATGAACGGCAGAGACTCATCTGGACGTTTCTTTGAAGAATGCAAGCTAACCAGCTATTGGACATGTTTACTGTGACTGTTACAAACCCCATGGACCTGTAAACATTTGATGAATACAAGTAAACTGATCATCAACCATTTGGTGAAATAAAATGTGACTGCAGTCCGAAACTAACTGATCAAGGAGAAAAGAAACAACAGAATGAGGCTATTGACAATAATATATATTTGTACCATGGCTGCCAAGGATCAATACAAGTAAACTGATCATCAACCACTAATTGGTGAAATGAAATGTGATTGCACTTCCGAAACAAACTGATCAAGGAGAAAAGAAAGAACACGATGAGGCTATTGACAAAAATATAAATTTGTACCATGGCTGCCAGGCATTATGTTTGGGCTGTTACGACTGTCAATGATAGTATATCTTATCAACATTATACATTTCCATGTGTGGTCTTTACTTTCTCCGATATTTCACTCTTTTTTACAGTTTCTGAACCCTTCGAAGTGTTATGCTGATGTGACTACTGCTGTATCCTCAAACCACGTTCAGTTACTTGAGAAATTATCTACTTAATATATGCGTATTATTTCTTTCAATAACTGTATTATTTATATTCCATAGAGGGTGCGTGTTGTCAACAGTCAAAAAAAGCGATTCCTTATAACCATACATCACGCCGGAGTCTAAACTTTAGTAATTCTACACTTTTTTTCTTCAATCGTTGTCCAACTGCACTAATGTAGTGACTATTGCCATTAAATGTATGCGTTATTATCTTTACTTTTCCCAATTTTTTCACCCTTTTCATAATGACTGTACCTGATAAAGACCATACTTACAGATGTATACTTCTTTGTACCATAAACAAATGCCTGAATGTTTGTGAATTTGCGAATGCCTTTGTGAATTATTAAGCAAAATCATGCTCACTAAGATCTTCGAGTGCCAACTAACTTCATGTACCAAAGTCTATGACAGCAATAGGTGAGGAAACCTTTTCAAGTTACACCCCAAAACTGTGGAACAATTTAATTACCAACATCAGAGAGAATCAAAACATTGCTCAGCTTAAAGACAGGCTCAAAACACTGTAGGGTATAGACTACATGTAGTCTGAACTTACACTATGCGTTGTGGTATTATTCTGTACTGGATGGATCTGATGGGTATGTGTGTGTGTGTGTGTGTGTGTGTGTATGTGTGTGTGTGTGTTTACATTTTACTATCATTGTCGATATACATAGTTATTATGTAAAGCGCCTTCGAGCACTCTTCGCAGGGTATATTGCGCAATATAAATGATTGTGATGGTCATGATTATGACTTATAGTTATACTTGTCAAAAAACAACACGCTTACATGCTTCGAGAGGTACAGCTGTACCTGCCTAAACACCCCCTGCAAAAGAGAAGATGCCTTACGTCTTTTCAGATAAGACCATGCGTCTTATGCAAAGTTTTATGGCTGTTTTCTGGTGGTTTTTTTTTAAATTTTAATTGAAAGTGAGAGTAGTTGTGGTTCTCAGGTGGTCCACAGTAAGATTTACAAGCTTTAAATAAATAGTATTTCTTTTATGTACGCTATATGCGGTGTAAAGCATATAATAATAATAATAAAAGTAACACTGGCACAACTTTCTGGTCAGTGTGACGCGAAACAAACTGCATCTATCTTCATCATGATTTCAGTGTTGTCACGAATCACTTTTGCCTTGATGCTTGTCGAAACTAGGCTAAAGTCGATCTTTGACAAAGTCAAGTTGTAATTGTGATAAGAACGCTTGATGTGTAATTTTAAAAGAGAAAACAAAAACAAATTGTTTACCCAGAACCATTCTCGCCCTCGATATAGTATTGTTGTTGGAAGTTGGAGGCAGTCAGCCCTACCCCCCCCCCCNCCCCCTTGCATTGGAAGATATTCTGATAAAATTCTGCTTTGCATAAACTCAAGCGTATCTATAATAAATCACCATCCAGCGATAAAATCATTAGTTTTGTTACATTAGTTTCATTAGGTACATGTTAGTTTGATGTTGCATTAGTTTTGTTAGAGCTGAGTTAGTTCTCTGCAACAAACTAAACCGTCGACATTAAAAGGTCCTTATCATTACCAGTGTCTGGTATCTTAGAATCTCGTCTACCGGCATATGTCACATTTTGACTGGCTGCAAGACACTATTGCGACTGTAGTGTCTTTTGAACGAACTCGTGCCACAAAAAGCATCATAGCTCACAAATGAATAATGATGTAGTTTAACTGAGGAAAGCAGCGTACTTGCCGCACTCAGAACACAGCTGAAACGTGATCCGTTATTTCCCGTGCATTTTTGCATCAAGACTGAAAACTTCATACCGTTAAATGTTAAGCTTGTTCTCACCAGTTGAGACTTGCCTACATTATAGGCAGTTTGTTAAGAAGTTAGGCGGTGGGTAGGGAGGGATTATACCCCTCCTAGCCCCCTCTCCCTTCCACCCCCACGTTCCGTCTAAACCCGTAGGTTTCCTACTATTTCTACCATTCATTTCTTAGACACCCCTCTCCTCCATTACCCCACCCCCTACACCCAACCCCCTTAGTGTGTGTATAAAATGAGCCCATTATTATTACTGTCCACCTGACATAGCGTACTTAAGAACAATAAAATTGTCATTATTTTGTGTCTTAATGAATGCCCGCCATTTAGGATTGTCAGTGTGGCGGGTCAAAATAAGCTAACTAGACAGGTTGAAACTGACACTTCAACCCCCCTCCCCCACCCAAACCCCCCTTCCCATGTAATTGTGTGTATACGTATGTGTGTGTGTGTGTGTGTGTCTATGAGCGTGTGTGTGTTTGTGTGTGTGGGTGGGTGTGGGTGTGTGCGTGTGCGTGTGTGTGTATGTGTGTGTGTGTGTCTGTCTGTCTGTCTGTGAGGGGAATGATAGATGGATAAATGCATGGATGGATGGATGGATGGATGGATGGATGATGAATGTGTACGTACACACACACACACACACACACACACACACACACACACACACACACACACACACACACACACACACACACACACACACACACACACGTAATGAAGAGAAAAGAGAGTACCTCATCTTTCTCCTACCCAGACCATCGTAGACCCTCCATGAATGCATAGTTTGTGAGTGGAGTTTGTGAGAGAGGGCGGGATGGAGGAATGAGAGTGGCTCTCAGGTTGGGCTTTTTTTATGCTAAAGACACCTATTTTTCCCACCAGTCTGACCTTGTGGCTAGTGAGTTGTTTTCACAATCTCAACTGAGCTGTCATGAACTTAACTGAACTGAATTTCCAGACTGCAATATATACAATAATGTGGGAAGTAAACGAAATGGCAATACAAAATTGTTCAGGAGGGAGAAGACATCTGAAGATATCCAAGTTTAAACTTGAAAATTTATTGCATAATCGGACGGTTTGGGCTGTGGTATCCCCAAGAAAGACACTTCCCTTCTCATTTCCCATTACACTCAGGTATAAATGAGTACTTGGTTGTAAAACTGGAGTGGGGCGCGTGGAGGTGGGAGAGGGGGGCCAGAGAGACGCCCAGGGGCTACTGGCAATTGGTTTATTATGGATTTCATTTGTAATCATGCGTATTCATACGCATAATTTATATTAGTCCAAATGTACATGTACTATGAATATAATGTATAGCACTGTTTGACATTGTAAATCAACTTCCCTACTTGGTAAACAAAAGTTATGCTTTTTTTTTTCCTTCACTGGAAGCAGGTTAAGACAATCTAGCCTCAGGCAGAGTTTCAGCTTCTGCACCGCCCCGAACAGGAACATCCGATACCGTCTCACCTAATTTTCTGGTCTCAGACAAAGCCAGTGGCCAAACGCAATGTCCTCACACAAATACCAGATAAAATCTTAGTCAGTTTGCTGCCCCTTGCTTCACTCGATGTTCATCTTCTGCCTCTCATACTTATCTTACGCCCTCTCAGTTCTCTGCCTCTCATACTTATCTTACGCCCTCTCAGTTCTCTGCCTCTCATACTCATCTTACACCCTCTCAGTTCTCTGCCTCTCATTTATACGCAGTGTCTTATCGCTGAGACCTCTGAAAGACACATAGATCTCACCCATGTCATCTTACTCAGTCCTCTTTTTCTTAAACATAATATCCTTTGCTCTCACCCAATCCATCAGTTTCTCTAACACCCGGGGTCTCTCCCTCTTCTTAATATCCACCCCTCCATCCCCTACTCTCTCCCTTCCCTTCTCTTCCCTTCTCTCCCAACCTCTCCCTCCCTACCCTATCCTCCGTGCCCTTCCCCATCCCGATGATTCAGTTCATGCCATCCCT
>JAWQUT010001237.1:0-12779 GCA_033807755.1 Ellobium chinense | reverse complement strand
TATATATATATATATATATATATATATATATATATATATATATATATAAAAGAAAAGCACAACCGCATTAACAGGTTAAATAATTTATTCTCAAATTCTCGCCATTAGCAACTAACTAAACAGACAAGGTACTGAATCGAACAAATCTCACCCATTTTCAAGCACATACAAAAACAATTCACAACTAGTATACAAAAATAGAAGGCTGGGGTTCGAGGCAGGTTATGTTGAGAGGTAAAACCATGAGAGGGAGAAACAGAAAGAGAGAGAGAGAGTGAATAGGCGAAAGAGAACGAAGGGACTGTGTATATGTGTGCTGTACAAAAAAAAAAAANAAAAAAAAAAAAAGGAGGGGGGGGGCTTTAGGCTAGCAAAGGTGGAAAAAAGGAAGAAAATATAACAAACGGCAAGAAGGGGAGACATATAAATGGAAACAAAAGCATAGTTATGTTATATATATATCAATACCTCTCACCATGTCCAATCACCTACACATCCATCCATCCATCCATCCATCCATCCATCCATCCATCCATCCATCCATCCGCTTGTCTGTCCATCCTGCCGTCTGTCCGTCGAACGTCCCTACTTCTGTCGGTCCGTCCGTTCCTCTCCCATTCCATCCATCCACATCTATCTCTGAAAGTACATGTATGCTAGTATTGCTCAGTCTCGTTAGACGGGCACTTAATTACATGTTATAAGTAAGGGAGGACTACAATTGTGATTTAAATAGAAGAAAATGAACGGAACGGGGGGAGGCTGGGGGTTTACCCAAACATAAGGATTAATCAACGACGGCGGGTGGTTGTTTAGGAGATGGAACGGCACACTGTCAGATATTCAGAAACGTCATGTGTGCAAGTATGAATCATGTTCCTTTAAATGATTGCTGAGAAAATGTATCACTACTAATTTATAGGCCAATTATTAGCTAGAACAACAGGAGAAGGATTTAATATAATGAGGTCTGAAAGGGAAACATACTAATATACAGATTAAAATAACCCAGAAGGTTCTTTTGGATATTCGATTGCGAGTGTACTAATGCTTCGTATAAATAAACAAGCATTACCTCTGTATAATGGTAATTATTTTATTATCCTAAAGCGGGGTTAACTTCCATTGATGTCGATGAAGATGATGATGAGTGATGAGTGATGTGACCGCTTTCGTGAAGACAGGCCTGTAGAACATTTTAGTCATTAAATGAAAGCAGGACGACGTAAATACATTTTAAGGCACGTTACTCCATGTTACTCCAATAAAAAGATCTCCAACTTGCGGATTGTTAGCCCGGAAAGAAAATAAAATTGTTGGGATAGCTTTCTGTTGTGATGACTTAATGATTTTCGTATCAGGAACTTGATAAACTGGGTTGAAACAAGATTCAGCAATATTCAACGATTTCATTACATGAAAATATCAACGAAACAAAATGGTATCCCAATTGTTGTGGAATTTTAAAACTTGCTTAGCCTCTGGAGTACTTTTGTATTCTGCTAGGGCTCAACTTCTTGGGGCGATCAACAATCAAATAGGTTTGTTGTTGTTGTTGTTGTTGTTGTTGTTGTTGTTGTGGTGGTGGTGGTGGTGGTGGTTCATTTCACGTTTTCTGTACTGCAAAGGAGAAGCCTAATCTCTTTCCGAAAACAAGTTGCAGAAATATTTGTTTAAAAAGACAATGCTTGCTCGGAAACAGCATTTTCTTCCAGCGGTTTATACAGGCGATCTTTTCATTTAGGAATGTGTTTTCAATTCCTCGTACCAATTCATAATTTTAGATATATTAATTGAGGAACCACATTTTTTCAGCTTTTTTAATATTGGAGGGCGAAGAAAATCATTCATCTTGTCACTCGCAGAGTACTTAATACAATTAAAATTACTGTAAGTGTTATATCGTTGATAGTATTCAACACCCTAGAACTATTTCTTACACCAATAGAACTGAAACGTACCATATTACAGACAAATGATGTCGTCTTCAAGACAGAACGATGACAATGACGATGATCGTGTTCTCGGTACCAGTTACTGTCACGATTTGATTCATGTCATTAGAAAAGGGTCTTTAGCATTGCTGAATTGCTGTATCAAACTAAGCTTTTCAATTAATAAGAGCACTTTTTTTCTGGAACCGTTGTCACACAAGAATAAAGACACGGGGAATAATATGCAGTGAATAAGGTATCATCACTGCCTGAACTTAAGGCTGAGGAGTACGTCAGTAACGAAGGTAATTCTACATATGAAACCGCATGACTTCTTAAACCCACCTTTTAGCATAACTCGGCTGCATCTCTCTCCTCTCGACAGATGATTATTTCTCAAGGATCCAGACCACGATAACCTGGCGTGCCTCTCATTGAAATAGCAAAATAATTTCGATGACGCCTTCTAAGCCGTGACACAAAAAATTGCATACGTCTTATAAAAGCCATAAGATTTCAGAGCCTCCTCGAAGTCCTACCAGACCTTCCAGTCCTGTAATTGGTTCGCCAGTAGAGGTGAGTATTATAGCCGTATCTATATTACCTGAATCACCAACATTATTTTATGCAAACAGAAGTCTTATTGGAGCACATTGCACGCTGTAGTCCCGAGCTGAAAGTTACAAGAGATGGATGGGAAACCTCTAATTCGGAGAACTAGGCATTACTCCCATCTAACACGTTTATTGGCCCTTTGACTCCCTGACAGTCTGAATGGGGTTATGACTCCCAAATGTCCTTCTGTTTACTTTATTTCTTTGCCTCGGGAGAAATGTGAACCTGCAGTCTGAACCTTATTTTATTTTTCTTCTGTCATCACTGCATAATATACTCCATGCCACAGCAAAATCGTTGGGAAAGAAATGCCGTTTTGGCATATTTATAATTACTGTGCAACATTCCACGGTTCGCTGAATTTGGTCCCTAATCATTTTGAGCTCTGCTCCGAATTCTCTGTCAAGTCCTCCAGGATGTCTGATTGCTCCCGTCCTCGTATCCTGAGCAACCTCATAGACTGAGGTGCTCATCAGACCGCTTGCCAATATTACAACAGCTATTATTCTAGCCGTTATTCCTGCTCTTCTTAGCTCGAGAACAAAATCTTGGCGGCTCTTTACGCACGCTGCAAATCCATGCAGGACTCAAATGGCAAGATCTGTTCAGTAGCATGTCTTGTAGTTATAGAGTGTACAGCGATGTCTGGTTGCATATAGGATGCTCAAATTGCCTCGGGGTACTACGGACAGCCCGGATAATAACTGCCACGTCTCAGTCTTTAATAACATTGTTGCCGCCCTATGGATGATGAATTTGGTGGTACCCCTGCCTCTATGAAGCGGCAGTATCCTGATACTAGCCGAAGCGACACCGAACAAAGCCCCCCTGACAAATACGTACATTCCAGTGTAAGCCCCGCATGGGAGCAAGACCATTTGAACCTACCTCCTTTGCTTCCAGCAACTCAGCCAGTGATTGTCCAGGAACCACTGACTTCACCTAGTTATACTCCTGGTCGTCGACCTACTTACCTCAGCATTGAAAAAGGAGGCTCTGACATGCAAATCTGCGAAGGAGCTCGCCCTAATGTCACTGATATTATCACTAAACCAGACCAAACCACCAGCCTTCCCTCCGTACTCCACTGTCCTGAATGGGCGAAAGCCCTGCTAGACGAGGTCAAAAACATTCAAAAAACTATCAACGAGAACAAGTTAGACATTAATGCACGTTTGGAAAACCTGTCTACTGACATTGCTGACATTCGAACAACAGTAAAGACAGTAACAAAACGAGTCACGGAGATTGAGGCTGAGATAAAAAAACCTCAGCCCGATGAAAGTACGTTTGGACGATATTGAGAGAGCAACACACTATATTTCAGACAAATAAGACAACATACGAGAAGAACTAAAACAACAATATAATGAAATATCTGACATGAAGTCCACAGTCACAAGGACCAAGCCAGGCTGGATGAGGTGATGGACAGACTCATCATGCAGGAGGAGAGGTCCATGCGGGACAACCTCCTATTTATGGGTATTGATGAAATTCCGGACGAAAACACTGAAACGGTACTGCACACCTTTATCCAAAACAAGCTGCAAAGCCTCGGTCGACACGCACCTTTCCATTTCGAACGGGTGCACCGTTTAGGCAGACAGCACCAGAGCCGTGGAAGACCACGTCCCATAGTGGCCAAATTTAGCCACTTTAAAGATAGGGAGCTTGTCCGCCGTAGTGCCATCGACCTCAAAGGCTCAAAGTTTGGAATTCGGGAACAGTTCCCCAAGGAGGTCTATGCCCGTCGCCAAATCCTCTTCCAGAAATTCAAAGAGGCTAGATCCCAAAATAAACATGTAACTCTCAACCGGGACACACTGACAATACTCGACAAACAATACAAGGTCAACAGCGAGCGCCACATCTATACACACCAAACCTTTGACCTCCCTCTCCGGCCCCACCTGCGCCAACCCCGCCCAAATGGAAGGAGCGACAACCCGAGGTCAATCCCGAAATCGGACACACATGGTTCTCCTAAAAACCCCCGCAAAGCCCCCTTCAACTGCTCAAAACCGCAGCACGGGACGGAAAGACAGCAAGAACACACAACACAACTTAGTACGACAGTACCCAGTCATGAAAACCAGGATGAACAACAGAGGCAGCTGTCACACGAGAACTCGGACGAACAAATCAACACTCACAACAGGTTTGAAAAACTGCAAGATATGTCAACGGAACCTGTGTCACGCAACAACGAATAGGACAGGCCAAGGCATAATAGAAGTCAATCCCCCGCTACCCACCCATGCAAGTCATGTGAGCACGTTCACCATACGATACCTACCAATGACTTTATTTACAACAAATGTATTTGCCTATGTCATCTTCACCTCACTGCCTTATGTCACCTTAACTATGCACGACCCGCACCCGGGCAAAAGCCGGCACACCACCCCCGACCCCTGACACGAGTTGATGAACCCCGCTTTGAAACAATCACTGAGAACTCTACTCCTGCTGGTTTAACCGAGATAAAGTTTCACAGAAATAACATATATCATTATTAGTCTATACTGATCATATTGATTTGCATGATAACAATGCATCTGACCCTGAATCTGTTTACGAAGAGGGTTACCTTGATAATCTTTCATGTAATTTTACAGCATTTGACCCCGCTTGTAATGAAGCAGGAAGTGCTAAGCAGGACCTAAAGTTGAGCTTTATAAATGTATGTGGTTTTAGAGGGAAACTGAACCATCCAGAATTTGTGGATTTTGTTTCAGGAAAAGATGTTATTGGCTTTGCTGAAACTAAGTTGAGTAAGTTCGATGTGAACTTAAATGAAGATAATGAAGATGTAACATCAATACCTGGGTACACTATGTTTCATAAATTTAGAGAGGATACAAGAAATAGAATATCTGGTGGAATATCTCTAGCTGTCAAGAGCGAAATCAAGCAATATTTTAAGATAGAAAATACTGACAACCAAAATATTTTATGGTGCAGAATAAGTGGAGATTTGCTCTACAGCGGAGGCAGCGTAATGCTGGGTATTGTATATATTTCCCCCGAGGGCTCGCCCTACTCAAGTGTCCAATCATTCCACGATATTGAAGCTGAATATCTTAATAATTATATCACTACACGGCACTGTATTCTGTTAGGAGATTTTAATGCATATACCAGTGACAAGGCTGATTACGTGCAATTACCCATGGAACAGAATAATATTCAGAATGACTTAGACGAGATTTATATTAATATTGAAGACAGAATTACCATGCATGGTCTGGCACCTCAAAGAAAATCGTTGTGCAAGCATCGCACAAATAACTGGGGCAATCGTCTAATTGAAATGATAAAGTCGCTACAATTTGTTATATGTAACGGACGATTTGGAAAACACTCTGAGAGGTGCACGACTATACATGACTCTGTGATTGACTACGCTGCTGTTAGTATTGATGTATTAGACAAATTGACCAGCTTTGTTGTGAATGAGTTTTGTCCTATGTTATCTGATGTACATTGTGCTCTTGATATTTCAATACGCTTTGCTAGCAATATACCGAAGAAGGCGACAGAGGCCTTTTCTGAATGTAACATGGGTGGGGATGATAGGGCGCGAGCTAATGCATGGGATGACAGCAAGCGTGACCAGTTCATAAGTGCTATAGACCTTGATAAAATTTCAAGTGTTATGTCCCTTTTGGACCTACCAAATGAAGACAATGAAGAAACTAAAAAGTTACTGAATCTGGCATGTCATGAGCTCCAAGATATATTTAATAAAGCAGGAATAGATGCCTTCGGCAAAAGAAAGAGAGTATTTCCGCGTCCTTACAACAGTGACACAAGCAAGAAAAACAAGCATAGTAAGTATTTTTTTAACATGGCATGTAAAAACAAAAGGAGGCTATTTCATAAAGCGAAGAAAAAATTTAATGTTACGAAAGATGGTATGGACTATGAAGCAATGAAAAAAGCAAGTAAGGAGTATAAATTAGAAATTAAACGTGCAGTTAAAGCCCATAAGCAAGATATACGAAAACAACTCAAAGACTTGAGGAGGTCCAATGACATGAAAGCTTATTGGAAACTTATGAACAACAATAAATCTTACACGAAAAACGATGATAATAAAGTGAATATTGACGAGTTCTATTCCTTCTTTGTGGAGTTAAATAAAGGTGAAGATACACCACTACAGAACACTAACAGATGCACAGAGACTAGTGAAAGCCTCGATCAGCCAATTACAGAGGAGGAAATAATGAAAAATATCAACAAACTGAGATCGAACAAGGCAGCAGGAAGGGATAATATTATAAATGAATACATCAAATGTACCAAACACTTGTTTATCAGATTATATCAAAAACTATTTAATGTTGTCTTCTCAAGAGGCGTTGTACCCGAATCATGGACAATCGGAATTATCAAGCCTATCTACAAAAATAAAGGTGATAAATCAAACCCAGACAACTACAGGCCGATAACAATACTGAGTTGCCTTGGTAAACTCTTCACTGCCGTATTAAATACTCGTCTTTGCACCTATTTAGAGAGTAAGAATATAATAGGTGAGGAGCAGCTTGGATTCAGAGAAGGATACTCTACGATGGACGGAGTGTTCATCTTAAATTCACTCATAGAGCTAATGAAAACCCGAAATAAAAATATATTTACAGCATTTATAGATCTAAGAAAAGCATTTTCCAGTATCTCAAGGCCTCTTTTGTTCCAAAAGCTAGAAAATATTAAAATAGGCAATAAAATGTTGAATGTTATCAAATCAATTTACTGCGGCATAAAGTCTTGTATCTCTTTAAATGGAATATATTCACCAATATTTCCGTGCCAAGTTGGCTTAAGGGAAGGCGAGAACCTAAGTCCGGTCTTGTATTCTCTGTACCTTAATGATCTGAATGAATACCTTTTGTCTAATATCCAACGGGGAATAGCAATTGACTACCAGATTAACAACGTTGTTCATTTTCTACATCTCTTTCTGGTTATGTTCGCTGACGACACGGTACTGCTAGCCGATTCCGCAGCCAACCTTCAAAACCTCCTTAGGTGGTATGAAAAGTATTGTAACAAATGGAAACTAAAAATAAACACTGATAAAACTAAGGTAATGATTATGGGAAAGTGTTACAGAAAACCAAAAATGGTTATTAACAATAATGAGCTCGAAGTTGTAAACCAGTTTAGATATCTTGGTGTGACTTTCAGCAAGACTGGTAGATTTGTCCAGACAATGAAAGACAATGTAGATAGGGCCAGGAGGTCTATGTATGCGCTGGTCAGGCGATGTAGAATGAATAATATACCAATTGATTGCCAGATAGAACTATTCTGCAAGACAATAGAACCAATATTACTGTATGGTTGCGAAATTTGGGGATTTGAAGATTCGGCAATACTCGAACAGTTTCGTCTGAAATTCTTTAAAATGATACTGAAACTTAAAGCCAGCACACCAGGATACATGATATATGGTGAACTAGGAATATTACCCCTTACTTGTGAAATACAAAAACGAATGGTATCGTTCTGGGGGAGGACCATAACTGGAAAACAAGAAAAACTGTCCTATCTTCTATACAAGATAATGTATGTGGATAAACTATCAGCAAAAGGAACTTATAAATGGCTGCTTAGTTTCATAGAATCTATATTGCGAGATACTGGATATTATCACATGTGGGCACTACAAACACAAATGGTCAGTTTCTGCAATACGCAACTAAAAATTCGCATTGTAGATCAACATATTCAGAAATGCAGAGAGATATGTGATAGAAATATGAAAGGAAGGAATTATATATTGCTGAAAGATGTGTGGAAGAGAGAATTTTATATGGAGATACTAGAGCCTAAAGACCTGTATTATTTAGTGAAGTTTAGAACAAGTAATCATAGACTGCCGGTTGAAACAGGTAGATTTTCTAATGTGCCATACGGCGAACGAGTATGTCCATTCTGTTCTAATGAAGTAGGCGATGAATTCTATTACCTGTTTAGCTGCAGCAAGTTCCAAGAGGAAAGAGGAAAATATATACCCCATACGTTTACTTTTAGACCTAACATGCGGAAATATAAAGACCTTATGACATGTACCTGCCATGATGTACTAAAGAACCTGTGTAAATTCATCAAAATTGTACTTCATAGCTGTAAACCATAAAACTGAATGCCTTCTGTGATACCAGCCGATAGCATCTACACTTAACAGCAACTGTTACTATATTATTTGCTTGTCCATTCCATTTTTTTCCTTTTTTTCTAATACGTATTGTTGTTACTAATGTTAATGCTCATGTGTTTCTTTGTAAAACCTGAGTAATAAATAATCTTGAATCTTGAATCTTGAATCTTGGCTACTTTGCCTATCCTGCTAGGAGGAAGTACATTGGGACAAACTGTGTTGTTTGTCCTTATAATTATTTGCTACCTGCCTGGCCTTGTAGACTTTCTCGGCCAATATCCAGGGAATTCTATTGTGGCGATCTAAAATAATACCATCCTTGTGCTAGCGCAACTTTGCAAGCTGATATCATGTGATTTAATTTCTGCTCGTCATTACTGAATGGGCAACACGTCTTTTCAGTCTTTTTCAGAAATCTTTGTGGTGCATTTGTCCATGTTGTCTTTTGTCCATTCAGGACCCGCTGCACTGCCTTCTGGGCTCATTTCTAGTCCTTTGTGTCAGTGTTTTATGGGACGGTGACTTCTCTTTGCTTTTTCGGGTATGTCCATGGAACACCATTTGATGTCACAATGGCCACATCCTATTCTGTTGGTTTGTGTATAGTCATGACTCATTCAACTATGGTGCTTTATTTTTACTGAGTCAACTGTTGCACTGACTTTTCACTTTCTTCCAGTCTTGTTTGTGAAGTTGACAGATCGAACCGATAAGTCTGGTGACAGCTGGCATGGGATACCTATACATTTAGGAATGTCGATTGGTGAGAATGAAATTTGGAGTGTGAGAGATCATTTGCAAAGCGCTAATTTGCCATTAGTTAGAATGACCAAATGTAAGCACAACGTTAATAATTGGGGAACATGTTTGTTAGAGCTTGTGAAGTCACTTAACTTGTTTATTTACAATGGACGATTTGGAGATTGCTCGGCAGAATGTACAACTGTTCATGATTCTATAATTGACTATATAATTGGCAGTGTTGATAGCATGAAAATTGTAGATAGTTTTGAGGTGCAATGTTTTTGTCCTTTGCTGTCAGATGTTCATTGTGCAATTGATGTTAGGCTGAGCGCGACGGCGAACAGCGGACCGGCGAGACCCGATTTGGTGTCTCCACCTGATGCTTATATCATGAGTGACGGTGGGGGCGCCGGGGCGGTGAAGGTTGGTCCGTGGGACCCGACTCGCTCAGCTGAGTTCACCCAGCTGATTGACAAAAATAGGATTGACAGTATGTGCGCAGCCCTAGATTCACAGCCTCATGGCCCAGAGAGCATAAAGAGGATCGTAAATGAAATATGTCATGGTGTACAGTTATTATTCACGGAAGCTGGGACTAAAGTATTNCCCCAATACCAGTATATATGTATTAAATGGATCGCGTCATAAATGCACCTGGCCTGGAACATTTCTTTTTGGCTGTCATGTCACCAGTATGTGTGTATAAGATGCATCGCGTCAGAAGTGCAGTGTGCCTTCATTACAAATCCATCGCTCAAGCATATCAATCCCAGTTCAAATAATGAGGAAAATGTGCTTCCAAGAAATGACAGCCAGTATTATAATGTGGATAACGCCCCTTTAAAATAGAACTTTAGGAAATATCAGATTTAGGTATGGCGAAGAAAATCTGTAGACCCCAGTGTTCAAAAATTACACCTGAAGATGTTGCGAAGGTGGATACCAAAATAGGGCTTCAGGAAAAAAAAAGTAACAATTATAAATGATTGCTTTATTGATGGTAATATCATAAGAACGGTGATCTACAAGCATAAAAGTTCTATGAGGCAATATTTCCGTTTTCGAAATAGCACTCAACGGATCTGTGAATTATTTTGACAAGTGAAGTTAAAACCGGTGCTAAATATGAAGAAAACCCACGTAGACTGCTGAAAGACATTTTAGAGGAGACACTTACTAGCACAATTTATTCGCAGGCAATCCATAATAATTAATTGTTAAAGCCTTTATAGTGTTAAGGGCATAGACTAATAAGAGAAACGTTCATGTAACTTCATGCGTTCTTTGATCACTGGACGAACCCACGTGCATTGCTATAAAGGACATGTTGTTACAAATACTTTTATAAAATCCCATAAGGCATACCCCGTAACAGATGCAACTTGTCAGTGTTTTAGCTCACACAATGTTTGTTGAACATTAGAATTAATAAGTATAAATGTAATTGTCCTCCCACTGTTAAAACTATGACAAGAAAAAAATGGGTGCTTAAAACTATTGCAAGACCCAATCTCGAAAGTTGTGTCATATTGTACTGTCATATTGTCATGTTGTCTAAGTGAAAACATGATTATCCTAAGTATGCAGTTGTCCTCGTGATGTCGTGATGTTAAAACTACAGCAATGATTGACGGGTCTGTGAGGATGTAGTTAGGCCTAATCTGGTTTTTCTCAATAATTGTCAAGTTGCACAAGAACTAGTTCCATGGTGTATTTCTCCGTATTTTGTATTTCTTTTATGTAAATATAACACTTTGACATTCCTCAGCTCTAACAGTTGCAGGCGGCTGACACGAAAAAAAGACAAAATGATTCTGTTTCTCCTGCTTGTAGGGACAGCGCTTGCTGTGCCCGTTCCGGATTTGGTATGTTATATTAGTTTATAAAATTTCATGTTTATAAAACTATATATACAAATAGTATATTCAGAAAAACATATNTGTTGTTCTCTTTGATGATAAAATGTGTAAGGCATTCTAAAGAGAACAGCTTATATATATATATATATATATATATATATATATATATATATATATTAAGAAAAGTCACAACCGCATTAACAAGTAAATGTCTCAAGGTCTATAGATTGCGTACCTGGTACAGTGATAGAAAATTGGCATTTCAAATATCTTTACTTTTTTTTTTCTAACAAACTAATGTGCATAAGACGCTGCTACTTGATAAAAGAGTTTTTACACACATGACTCTTCTTTGAATATTTGCTTTTAGTGCTAACTGTACCAACAGTCTCAATAAAGACTTGTATTTTTCTTTAATTGTGTGCAATAAATTCTACCAACAACTCTATTTCATACAGGCTATTATCGACCCCATCCTTATCGACCCCATCATTCTTCCTGCGGACCTGGCGGTGGTTAGTATTTAACACATTTACAACATACATCAAACAGCTACAAAAATATGGACGTGGTTCTTTGTAATTAGGTTTAGATAAAATGCCGGATGCCCAAAAGGGAATATATTTTAAATAAGTAACTATAAAAAGGTCGGTTATGAACGTAAAATACCTTTAGTTCATCTAATTTTAATGGTGGAGACCAAGTTGTTTTTTTTTAATTGTTAATTTAGTTCAAAGCAATTATTTCGCGAGGAACGTCATGCTGAAAAAATAATGTATGATGTATAGAGAAAAAGGGGTACATCACTCCATCTCTCATTCCATCTATTCATCCATCCATGCCTCCATGTGCCCTTCCATCCATGTATCCATCCGTCAATCTTTCTATCTATGTGTCCATTCTTCAACCCATATTTCCATCCATCCATCTCTCCATCTATCTATTTTTCTATGCATTCACACATCCACCCATCTTTCCATCCTTCCATCACTGCAGCCGTGATGTCATTCTTAATTCTCTTTTCGAACTATTTATTTATGGGTGAATCCGTCGGTGAATAAATTTTTACATGACATTCTGCTATCTTGTTCTAAAAGGTTGAAGAGAGATATCAATTTAATATGTAACCACATCTTTCAGGTCGTATTCATTGTATCTTTTGGATTTTCAAACTACAAAAATTGATTAAAGTTGTCAGGATTTCTTCTAGCTCTTATTTTCTGTCTATTCTTTCTATTTATCTCCTTCTGTCTGCATGTCTGTCTCTCTGTCTCTCCATCAACTTTTCCATCTATCTATCTATCTATCTATCTATCTATCTATCTATCTATCTATCTATCTATCTGTCTGTCTGTCTGTCTGTCTGTCTGTCTGTCTGTATGTCTGTATGTCTGTCTGTCTGTTCGTCCGTCCGTCCATTCGTCTGTCTGTCTGTCTGTCTGTCTATCTGTC
>JAWQUT010001236.1:32721-46373 GCA_033807755.1 Ellobium chinense | reverse complement strand
AACCCTAACCCTAAACCCTAACCCTAAACCCTTACCCGAAACACTAAACCCTAGCTCTACACCCATATTCCTAACCCTAAACCCTTACCCGAAACACTAAACCCTAGCTCTACACCCATATTCCTAACCCTAAACCTTACCCCTAAACATAACTATAACCCCTAATTCCAATCTTGCAATTCTTTTCATTACCTGATTTCGAAATCGAAATCAAGAAGCGTAAAGTACAGCACTTTGCGAAGGATTTGAATTTCGATAACCGTAAGTTTCAAGTACATTTTCAAATATTTTTTGCAGTTTTTGTTATATTAACCTTAGTCTTAACCCTCACCCTTACCCTTAGCCTATCCTTAACCTTAAACCTAACCTCAACCATAACCCTAATCCTTACCATAACCCTAATTCTAATCCTTACCCTAACTCTACCCCAAACCCTAAGCCCTAAAGCTACACCCATTACCATAACATTAAACCCTACCCCTAACCCTAAACCTAACTCTAACCAAAACCCTAAACCCTGACTGTAATCCCTAAAGCCTAACCCTAAGCCTTTACCCTAAACATTACACTCTAACCTACACCCATAACCCTAACCCTAAACCCTACCCCTAACCGTAACCCTAACCCTAACAACGAACCCAAATCTTGTCGTTCTTGTTATTACCTGAGTTCGAAATCGAAATCACAAAACGTAAAGTTCAGCACTTTGCGAAGGATTTGAATTTCGATAACCGTAATTTTAAAGTACATTTTTAAATATTTTTTGCAGTTTTTTTTTATATTGACACTAGTCGTGCCCGTCATATTTACCCTAACCCTATCACTAACCTTAAACCTAACCCCAACCAAAAACCCTAACCCTTACCATTACCCTAATCCTAACCCCTACCCTAACTCTAATCCTAACCCTAAACCCTAACGCTACACCCATAACCCTAACATTAATCCCTAAACCCTAACCCTAACCCTAACCCTAATCCTAACCCTAACCCTAATGCCTAAACCCTAACCCTAAGCCTTTACCCTAAACATTACACTCTAACCTACACCCATAAACCCTAACCGTAACCCTAACCCTAACAACGAACCCAAATCTTGTCGTTCTTGTTATTACCTGATTTCGAAAATGAAATCACAAAACGTAAAGTTCAGCACTTTGCGAAGGATTTGATTTTCGATAACCGTAATTTTAAAGTACATTTTCAAATATTTTGTTATCGGACCTGCTCAGAAAAAGTCAACCTAATGTTGTTCAGTGGAGTGAAGCTCAGGAAAAGGCATACACATCTTTGAAGAATAGCCTTGTGTCTAGCTGATTTCTCCAAAGACTTTATATTGTCAACTGATGCTTCAGACCGAGGTCTGGGTGCTGCTCCTATGCAGAACGATGGTGAAAAATTGTATCTCATAGCCTATGCTAGTCGCAAACTGTCGCCATGTGAGATGAAATAATCAGTCTCCGAACGTGAGTGTTTAGCTATTGTTTGGGCTGTGAAGAAGTTTGCATTGTACTTATATGGAAAGGATTTTGTGCTACAAACTGACCACCACTCATTAGAGTACTTGAACACAGCCAACTTTGACAGTCCAAAACTGTTAAGATGGAGTTTATTCCTCCAGTCTTACCGATTCAGAGTCCAGCACGTGAAAGGTAAAGATAATGTCAGTGCTGATTTTCTGAGTCGCGTGGGTGACTAATTTGCTGCATGACAGACAGTTGAGTTATAATGACCATACTCCGTTGTAGTTGTCATGGAACCATATTGCATCACTGCAGTTTATTTTTTAGACTCTAGTAACAAGAATTGCCAATGGCACATGTTTTGGGTCTTAGGATCTAAGAATTCTCACATTGTTTGATCATGATGTGAAATGTACTATAGTAATGTATTTTAGCCCTTTGATCATATGGGGCTGTATGTGAAAGTGACCCTGCGCAGTGGTCTGTTGATTATGCTCTCACTGTATGTGAATTGTATGTCCCAATGCTCTCACTGTGTGGGGTTGTATGTCCCAGAGGCGTCAAGCATTGTATTTTCATGGTCGTATGTTCTACATTTGCATGATGAAAATACTTCATTTGAGTATTTTGCTGTTGATTAATGTATTGGTTTTGATATGGAAACTATTAGCTTAATAGTCATTTAGAACGGGCAAAGGTCTTGTCAGATATCTGGCCCACAAATGTTCCTTATTGTTCTTAGTTGAACCTAGATATGCTCAACTTAAAAGGGGGGTTGTGTAACATTTGTGATGCTTGTTGTTTGTTTAGGCTAGTGCCCCCCCCCCCTCCTCTATTATACGGCCCTGGACCGCACGCGGCTCCGGTCCTTCATGATTCGAGAATGTTGCAGTTACGAGTTAGTAGCGGCCGACCTTGTTGTGATCAGTTGTTTTTTTTCCTCTCTTTTAATTACGGCGGCAATACCGCTAGTGAGACTGTCTAGTGTCAAGGTCAGGTCGACCGTATGGTACGTTGAGTAAACACAGTATTAGCCGTCCCGAAGGTTCGGGTAGGATGCTTCGAGTGAACGCAGTATTAGCCTTCTCGAGGGTTCGAGTGGGGCCGCGATCGGAATGTTTTGATTCTAATTAGTCTGGAAGTTGCTGCTCGTACGTTCTAGACGAGCATGTTTCTTTGGGCGCATCATATGATGATGACGTCATTTATTCTAGAATTTCTACTGAAATTATTATAAAAGGCACGAGAGTGAGAGAGTTGGGAGAGTTGGCTGATATGGTCTGTGCTTTGTGAATTACTTGAGGGTTGGCTGGTATGGTCTGTGTGTTGTGAATTATTTGCTGGTTACATCTTGTTACTAATAAAGAAGTATTCTGTTTCCTGCACAGCGACTTGGTTTGTTAATTAAAGTAGCAATGTCAGTGGCGTTTCTAAGGAGAAGCTGTTGTATTCAGTGCCTCTTCACTATACGCCAGTACTGATTGACACTTCCTCGCTACACCCTAATTTTCAAATATTATTTAAAGTTTTTGTTTATATTAATACTAGTCTTAACCCTTACCTTAACACAAAGCATAACCCAAAGCCCTAAACATAACCATTGTTTCAACCCTTACCCTGACCCTAACCCTAACTTTAAACCCTAACCCTAACTCTAACCTTAAACCCAAACCCTAACCCTAACACTAACCCTAACCCTAAAGCCTTTCCCTACACCCTAAACCCTAACCCTTCACCCATAACCCTAAACCTACACCAATAAACCTAATCCTAACCTTTACCCTAATTCAAACCGAAACCCTAAACTCTGACGCTACACCCATAACCCTAACATTTAACCCTACCCCTAACCCTCAATCTAACCCCACCCCTAACCCTAATCGTAACCCTAACCTTAAACCTAATCCCACCCACAACCCTAACCCATATCATAACCCTAACCCTAACCCTAAATCCTTACTCTAAACACTAAACCCTAGCCCTACACCCATAACCCTAACCCTGAAACTTACCCCTAAACTTAACACTAACCCCAACCCATATCTTGACATTCTTGTAATTGCCTGATTTCGAAAACGAAATCACGAAGTGTAACTTTTAGCACTTTGCGAAGGATTTGAATTTTGATAACAGTAAGTTTCAAGTACATTTTGAAATATTATTTGCAGTTTTTTGGGGTGAGTGGTTAGAGTTATGTTTAGGGGTAAGGGATATAGGTGTAGGGCGAGGGTTTAGTGTTTCGGGTAAGGGTTTAGAGTTAGGGTTTACGGATTACAGTTAGGGTTTAGGGTTAAAGTTAGGGTTATGATAAGGGTTATGATAAGGGTTAGCATTATGGGTGGGATTAGGTGTAAGTTTAGGGTTAGGATTAGGTTTAGGGGTAGGATTAGGATGAGGGTTAGGGGTAGCGTTTAATGTTAGGGTTATGGGTGTAGATTTGGGGTTTATGGTTTGGGTTAGAATTAGGGTAAAGTTTAGGATTAGGTTTATGGGTGTAGGTTTAAGGTTATGGGTGTTGGGTAAGAATTAGTGTTTAAGGTTAGGGCTAGGATTAGGGTTATGGGTGTAGGGTTAGAGTTTAGTGTTTAGGGTAAGTGGTTAGGGTTAGGGTTTAGGGATTAATGTTAGGGTTAAGGGTGTAGCGTTAGGGTTTAGGGTTAGGGTTACAGTTAGGGTAGGGGTTAGAATTAGGGTTATGGTAAGGGTTAAGGTTTTTGGTTGGGGTTAGGTTTAGGTTAGTGTTAGGGATAGGGTAAATGTGAGGGGTACGACTAGTGTTAATATAAAAAAAAAAGTGCAAAAATATTTAAAAATGTACTTTAAAATTACGGTTATCGAAATTCAAATCCATCGCAAAGTGCTGGACTTTACGATTCATGATTTTGATTTTGAAATCAGCTAATGACAACAACGACAAGATTGGGGTTCATTGTTAGGGTTAGGGTTGCGGTCAGGGGTAGGGTTTAGGGTTGGGGTTATGGGTGTAGGGTTAGAGTTTAATATTTAGGTTAAGGGCTTAGGGTTAGGGTTTAGGCATTAGGGTTAGGGTTTAGGGTTAGACTTAGGGTTAGGATTAGGGTTTTGGGTGGGATTAGGTGTAAGGTTAGGGTTAGGATTAGGGTTAGGGGTAGGATTAGGATAAGGGTTAGGGGTAGGTTTTAATGTTAAGGTTATGGGTGTAGCGTTATAGTTTATTGTTTGGGTTGGAATGAGGGTAAAGGTTAGGATTAGGTTTATGGGTGTAAGGTAAGGGTTAGAGTTTAAGGTTAGGGCAAAGATTAGGGTTATGGGTGTAGGGTTAAAGTGTAGTGTTTAGCGTAAGTCGTTAGGGTTAGGGTTTAGGGATTAATTTTAGGGTTATGGGTGTAGCGTTAGGGTTTAGGGTTAGGGTTAGAGTTAGGGTAGGGGTTAGGATTAGGGTTATGGTAAGGGTTACGGTTTTTGGTTGGGGTTAGGTTTAAGGTTAGTTTTAGGGTTAGGGTAAATATGAGGGGTACGACTAGTGTAAATATAAAAAAAACTGCAAAAAATATTTTAAAATGTACTTTAAAATTACGGTTATCGAAATTCAAATCCTTCGCAAAGTGCTGAACTTTACGTTTTGTGATTTCGATTTCGAAATCAGGTAATAACAAGAACGACAAGATTGGGGTGCGTTGTTAGGGTTAGGGTTACGGGTAGGGGTAGGGTTTAGGGTTAGGGTTATGGGTGTAGATTAGAGTGTAATGTTTAGGGTAAAGGCTTAGGGTTAGGCTTTAGGGATTACAGTTAGGGTTTAGGGTTAGGTTAGAGTTAGGTTTAGGGTTAGGGGTAGGGTTTAATGTTATGGTAATGGGTGTATCTTTAGGGCTTAGGGTTTGGGTTAGAGTTAGGGTAAGGATTAGAATTAGTGTTATGGTAAGTATTAGGGTTATGGTTGAGGTTAGGTTTAAGGTTAAGGATAGGCTAAGGGTAGGGGTGAGGGTTCAGACTAGGGTTAATATAAACAAAAACTGCAAAAAAGATTTGAAAATGTACTTGAAACTTACGGTTATCGAAATTAAAATCCTTCGCAAAATGCTGTACTTTACGTTTCTTGATTTCGATTTCGAAATCAGGTAATGACAAGAATGGCAAGATTGGGGTTAGGGGTTAGAGTTACGTTTAGGGGTAAGGTTTAGGGTTAGGAATATGGGTGTAGAGCTAGGGTTTAGTGTTTCGGATAAGGGTTTAGAGTTAGCATTTACGGATTACGGTTAGGGTTTAGGGTTAGGGTTAGGGTTAGGGTTATGATAAGGGTTAGGGTTATGGGTGGGATAAGGTGTAAGGTTAGGGTTAGGATTAGGGTTAGGGGTAGGATTATAATGAGGGTTAGGCGTAGGGTTAAATGTTAGGGTTATGGGTGTAGCGTTAGAGTTTATGGGTGTAGGGTTTGGGTTGGAATTAAGGTAAAGGTTAGGATTAGGTTTATGGGTGTAGGGTTAAGGTTAATGAAAAGAACGACAAGATTGGATTTCGTTGTTAGGATTAGGGTTACGATTAGGGTTAGGGTTATGTGTGTAGGGTTAGAGTTTAATATTTAGGGTAAAGGCTTAGGGTTAGGGTTTAGGGATTATGGTTAGGGTTTAGGGTTAGGATTAGAGTTACGTATAGGGTTAGGGGTAGGGTTTAAAGTTAGGGTTATGGTTGTAGCGTTAGGGTTAAGGGTTTGGGTTAGAGTTAGGTCAGGGTTACTATTAGGGTTAAGGTAACGATTAGGGTTATGGTTGAAGTTAGGTTTAAAGTTAGGGTAAGGGTTAGGGTTAAGACTAGGGTTAATATAAAGAAAAACTGCAAATAATATTTGAAAATGTACTTGAAACTTACGTTTGTCAAAATTCAAATCCTTCGCAAAGTGCTAAAATTTACGAATCATGATTTCATTTTCGAAATCAGGCAATGACAAAAATGGCAAGATTGGGGTTGGGGTTAGGGTTACGTGTAGGGTTAAGTTTCAGGATTAGGATTATGTGTGTAGGGCTAAGTGTAGTGCTTAGGGTAAGCGTTTAGGGTTAGGTTTTACGGCTTACGGTTAGGGTTTAGGGTTAGGGTTAGTTTTATGATAAGGGTTACGGTTATGGGTGGAATTAGGTTTAAGGTTAGGGTTACGATTAGGGTTAAGGGTAGGGTTAGGGTGAGGGTTAGGGGTACGGTTTAATGTTAGGGTTATGGGTATAGCGCGAAAGTTTAGGGTTCGGGTTGGAATTAGGGTAAATGTTAGGATTAGATTTATGGGTGCAGGGTTAGGGTTATGGGTGTAAAGTTAGGGTTCAGGGTGTAGGGAAAGGGTTTAGGGTTAGGGTTTGGGTTTAAGGTTAGGGTTAGGTTTAGGGTCTAAGGTTAGGGTTAGGGTTAAGTTTAGGGTAAGGGTTGGGATTATGGCTATGGTTAGGGCTTGGGTTATGCTTTGTGTTAAGGTAAGGTTTAAGACTGGGTAAATATAAACAAAAACTGTAAAAAAATATTTCAAAATGTACTTGAAAATTACGGTTATCGAAATTCAAATCCTTCGCAAAGTGCTGAACTTTACGCTTTGTGATTTCGATTTCGAAATCAGGTAATGACAAGAACAACAAGATTGGGGTTCGTTGTTAGGGTTGGGTTCACGGTTAGGGTTTAGGGATTATGGTTAGGGTTTAGGGTTAGGGTTAGATTTCGGTTTAGGGTTAGGGGTAGGGTTTAATGTTAGGGTTATGGGTTTAGCGTTTGGGTTTAGGGTTTGGGTAAGAATTAGGCAAGGGTTACTATTAGGGTTATGGTAAGGACAAGGGTTATGGTTGAGGTTAGGTTTAAGGGAAGGGTAAAGGTTAGGGGTAAGACTAGGGTCAATATAAAGAAAAACTGCAATTAATATTTGAAAGTTTACTTGAAACTTACGTTTTTCAAAATTCAAAACCTTCGCAAAATGCTAAAATTTACGAATTGTGATTTCGTTTTCGAAATCAGGCAATGACAAGAATGGCAAGATTGGGGTTGGGTTTGGGTTAGGGTTACGTGTAGGGTTAAGTTTCAGGGTTAGGATTATGGGTGTAGTGCTAGGTGTAGTGTTTAGGGTTAACGTTTAGGGTTAGGATTTACGGATTACGGTTAGGGTTTTGGGTTAGGGTTAGTGTTATGATAAGGGTTACGGTTATGGGTGGGATTAGGTTTAAGGTTAGGGTTACGAGAAGGGTTAGGGGTAGGATTAAGGTGAGAGTTAGGGGTACGGTGTAATGTTAGGGTTATGGGTGTAGCGCCAGAGTATAGGGTTTGGGTTGGAATTAGTGTAAATGTTAGGATTAGATAATGGGTGTAGGGTTAGGGTTATGGGTGTAGGGTTAGGGTTTAGGGTGTAGGGAAAGGGTTTAGGGTTAGGGTTAGGGTTTAAGGTTAGGGTTAGGTTTAGGGTTTAAGGTTAGGGTTAGGGTTAAGGTTAGGGTAAGGGTTGGGATTATGGCTATGGTTAGGGCTTTGGGTTATGCTTTGTGTTAAGGTAAGGTTTAAGACTAGGGTAAATATAAACAAAAACTGCAAATAATATTTCAAAATGTACTTGAAAATTACGGTTATCGAAATCCAAATCCTTCGCAAAGTGCTGGAATTTACGTTTTGTGATGTCAATTGCGAAATCAGGTAATGACAAGAATGACTAGATTGGGGTTCGTTGTTAGGGTTAGGATTACGGTTAGGGGTGGGATTTAGGGTTAGGGTTATGGGTGTAGATTAGAGTGTAATGTTTAGGGTAAAGGCTTAGGGTTAGGCTTTAGGGATTACGGCTAGGATTTAGTGTTAGGGTTAGAGTTAGGATTAGGGTTAGGGGTAGGGTTTAATGTTATGGTTATGGGTGTAGCTTTAGGGTTTAGGGTTTGGGTTAGAGTTAGGGTAAGGATTAGAATTAGGGTTATGGTAAGAATTAGGGTTATAGTTGAGGTTAGCTTTAAGGTTAGGGATAGGCTAAGTGTAGGGGTTAGGGTTAAGACTAGGGTTAATATAAAAAAAAAAACTGAAAAAAATTTTTGAAAATGTCCCTTAAAATTACGGTTATCGAAATTCAAATCCTTCGCAAAGTGCTGAACTTTAGGTTTTGTGATTTCGATTTCGAAATCAGGTAATGAAAAGAATGACAAGATTGGGGTTCGTTGTTAGGATTAGGGTTACGATTAGGGTTAGGGTTATGTGTGTAGGGTTAGAGTTTAATATTTAGGCTAAGGGCCTAGGGTTAGGGTTTAGGGATTATGGTTAGGGTTTAGGATTAGGGTTAAATTTCGGTTTAGGGTTAGGGGGAGGGTTTAATTTAGGGTTATGGGTTTAGCGTTAGGGTTTAGGGTTTGAGTAATAGTTAGGTAAGGGTTACTATTAAGGTTATGGTAAGGATACGGGTTATGGTTGAGATTAGGTTTAAGGTAAGGGTAAGGGTTAGGGTTAAGACTAGGGTTAATATAAAGAAAAACTGCAAATAATATTTGAAAATGTACTTGAAACTTACGTTCATCAAAATTCAAAACCTTCGCAAAGTGATAAAATTTACGAATCGTCATTTCATTTTCGAAGTCAGGCAATGACAATAGTGCCAAGATTGGGGTTGGGTTGGGGTAAGGGTTACGTGTAGGGTTAAGTTTCAGGCTTAGGATTATGGGTGTAGGGCTAGGTGTAGTGTTTAGGGTTAGCGTTTAGGGTTAGGACTTACGGATTATGGTTAGGGTTTAGGGTTAGGGTTAATGTTATGATAAGGGTTACGGTTATGGGTGGGATTAGGTTTAAGGTTAGGGTTACGATTAGGGTTAGGGGTAGGGTTAGGGTGAGGGTTAGGGGAACGGTTCAATATTAGGGTTATGGGTGTAGCTCCAGAGTATAGGGTTTGGGTTGGAATTAGGGTAAATGTTAAGATTAGATTTATGGGTGTAGGGTTAGGGTTATGGGTGTAGGGTTTGGGTTTAGGGTGTAGGGAAAGGTTTTAAGATTAGGGTTAGGTTGAGGGTTTAAGGTTAGGGTTAGGGTTAAGGTTAGGGTAAGGGTTGGGATTATGGCTATGGTTAGGGCTTTGGGTTATGCTTTGTGTTAAGGTAAGGTTTAAGACTAGGGTAAATATAAACAAAAACTGCAAATAATATTTCAAAATGTACTTGAAAATTACGGTTATCGAACTCCAAATCCTTCGCAAAGTGCTGAACTCTACGCTTTGTGATTTCGATTTCTAAATCAGGTAATGACAAGAACGACAAGATTGGGGTATATTATTAGGGTTAGGGTTACGGTTAGGGGTTTGGTTTAGGGTTAGGGTTATGGGTGTACGTTAGAGTTTAATATTTAGGGTAAGGTCTTAGGGTTAGGGTTTAGGCATTAGAGTTAGGGTTTAGTGTTAGGCTTAGGGTTAGGGTTAGGGCTGTGGGTGGGATTAGATTTAAGGTTAGGGTTAGGATTAGGGTTAGGGGTAGGATTAGGATGAAGGTCAGAGTTAGGTTTTAATGTTAGGGTTATGGGTGTAGCGTTAGAGTTTATGGTTTCGGTTGGAATGAGGGTAAAGGTTAGGATTAGGTTTATGGGTGTAAGGTAAGGGTTAGGGTTTAAGGTTAGGGCTAGGATTAGGGTTATGGATGTATGGTTAAAGTGTAGTGTTTAGCGTAAGGGGTTAGGGTTATGGTTTAGGTATTAATGTTAGGGTTATGGGTGTAGTCTTAGGGTTTAGGGTTAGGGTTAGAGTTAGGGTAGGGATTAGGACTAGGGTTATTTTAAGGGTTAGGGTTTATGGTTGGGGTTAGGTTTAAGTTTAGTGTTAGTGTTAGGGTAAATTTGAGACGTACGACTAGTGTTAATATAAAAAAAAAACAGCAAAAATGATTTTAAAATATATTTTAAAATTACGGCTATCGAAATTCAAATCCTTCGCAAAGTGCTGAACTTTACGTTTTGTGATTTCGATTTCGAAATCAGGTACTGACAAGAACGACAAGATTGGGGTTCGTTGTTAGGGTTAGGTTTACAGTTAGGGGTGGGATTTAGGGTTAGGGTTATGGGTGTAGGTTAGAGTGTAATGTTTAGGGTAAAGGCTTAGGGTTAGGCTTTAGGGATTACGGTTAGGGTTTAGTATTAGGGTTAGAGTTAGGTTTAGGGTTAGGGGTAGGGTTTAATGTTATGGTTATGGATGTAGCTTTAGGGTTTAGAGTTTGGGTTAGAGTTAGGGTAAGGATTAGAATTAGGGTTATGGTAAGAATTTGGGTTATTGTTGAGGTTAGCTTTAAGGTTAGGGATAGGCTAAGGGTAGGGGTTAGGGTTAAGACTAGGGTTAATATAAACAAAAACTACAAAAAAATTTTGGAAATGTACTTCAAACTTACGGTTATCGAAATTCAAATCCTTCGCAAAGTGCTGAACTTTACGTTTTGTGATTTGAATTTCGAAATCAGGTAATGAAAAGAACGACAAGATTGGGGTTCGTTGTTAGGATTAGGGTTACGATTAGGGTTAGGGTTATGTGTGTAGGGTTAGAGTTTAATATTTAGGCTAAGGGCATAGGGTTGGGGTTTAAGGATTATGGTTAGGGTTTAGGGTTAGGGTTAGATTTCGGTTTAGGGTTGGGGGAGGGTTTATTTAGGGTTATGGGTTTAGCGTTAGGGTTTACTGTTTGAGTAAGAGTTAGATAAGGGTTACTATTAGGGTTATGGTAAGGATAAAGGTTATGGTTGAGGTTAGGTTTAAGGTAAGGGTAAGGGTTAGGGTTAAGACGAGGGTTAATATAAAGAAAAACTGCAAATAATATTTGAAATTGTACTTGAAACTTACGTTTATCAAAATTCAAATCCTTCGCAAAGTGCTAAAATTTACGAATTGTGATTTCGTTTTCGAAATAAGGCAATGACAAAAATGGCAAGATTGGGGTTGGGGTTAGGGTTACGTTTAGGGTTAAGTTTAAGGGTTAGGATTATGGGCGTAGGGCTAGGTGCAGTGTTTTGGGTAAGCGTTTAGGGTTAGGATTTACGGATTACGGTTAGGGTTTAGGGTTAGTGTTAGTGTTATGATAAGGGTTACGGTTATGGGTGGGATTAGGTTTAAGGTTAGGGTTACGATTAGGGTTAGGGATAGGGTTAGGGTGAGGGTTACGGGTACGGTTTAATGTTAGGGTTATGGGTGTAGCGCCAGAGTTTAGGGTTTGGGTTGGAATTAGGGTAAATGTTAGGATTAGATTTATGGGTGTAGGGTTAGGGTTATGGGGGTAAGGTTAGGGTTTAGGGTGTAGGGAAAGGGTTTAGGGTCAGGGTTGGGGTTTAAGGTTAGGGTTAGGTTTAGGGTCTAAGGTTAGGGTTAGGGTTAAGTTTAGGGTAAGGGTTGGGATTATGGCTATGGTTAGGGCTTTGGGTTATGCTTTGTGTTAAGGTAAGGTTTAAGACTGGGTAAAATAAACAAAAACTGTAAAAAAATATTTCAAAATGTACTTGAAAATTACGGTTATCGAAATTCAAATCCTTCGCAAAGTGCTGAACTTTACGCTTTGTGATTTCGATTTCGAAATCAGGTAATGACAAGAACGACAAGATTGGGGTTCGTTGTTAGGGTTAGGTTTACGGTTAGGGTTTAGGGATTATGGTTAGGGTTTAGGGTTAGGGTTAGATTTCGGTTTAGGGTTAGGGGTAGGGTTTAATGTTAGGGTTATGGGTTTAGCGTTTGGGTTTAGGGTTTGGGTAAGAATTAGACAAGGGTTACTATTAGGGTTATGGTAAGGATAAGGGTTATGGTTGAGGTTAGGTTTAAGTGAAGGGTAAAGGTTAGGGGTAAGACTAGGGTCAATATAAAGAAAAGCTGCAATTAATATTTGAAAATTTACTTGAAACTTACGTTTTTCAAAATTCAAAACCTTCGCAAAATGCTAAAATTTACGAATCGTGATTTCGTTTTCAAAATCAGGCAATGACAAGAATGGCAAGATTGGGGTTGGGTTGGGGTTAGGGTTACGTGTAGGGTTAAGTTTCAGGGTTAGGATTATGGGTGTAGGGCTAGGTTTAGTGTTTAGGGTAAACGTTTAGGGTTAGGATTTACGGATTACGGTTAGGGTTTAGGGTTAGGGTTAGTGTTATGATAAGGGTTACGGTTATGGGTGGGATTAGGTTTAAGGTTAGGGTTACGAGTAGGGTTAGGCGTAGGATTAAGGTGAGAGTTAGGGGTACGGTTTAATGTTAGGGTTATGGGTGTAGCGCCAGAGTATAGATTTTGATTTGGAATTAGTGTAAATGTTAGGATTAGATTATGGGTGTAGGGGTAGGGTTATGGGTGTAGGGTTAGGGTTTAGGGTGTAGGGAAAGGGTTTAGGGTTAGGTTTAGGGTTTAAGGTTAGGGTTAGGTTTAGGGTTTAAGGTTAGGGTTAGGGTTAAGGTTAGGGTAAGGGTTGGGATTACGGCTATGGTTAGGGCTTTGGGTTATGCGTTGTGTTAAGGTAAGGTTTAAGACTAGGGTAAATATAAACAAAAACTGCAAATAATATTTCAAAATGTACTTGAAAATTACGGTTATCAAAATCCAAATCCTTCGCAAAGTGCTGAACTTTACGCTTTGTGATTTCAATTTCGAAATCAGGTAATGACAAGAATGACAAGATTGGGGTTCATTATTAGGGTTAGGGTTACGGTTAGGGGTTTGGTTTGGTGTAGGGTTAGGGTTATGGGTGTAGGTTAGAGTTTAATATTTAGGGTAAGGTCTTAGGGTTAGAGTTTAGGCATTAGAGTTAGGGTTTAGTGTTAGGGTTAGGGTTAGGGTTAGGGCTGTGGGTGGGATTAGGTTTAAGGTTAGGTTTAGGATTAGGGTTAGGGGTAGGATTAGGATGAAGGTTAGGGTTAGGTTTTAATGTTAGGGTTATGGGTGTAGCGTTAGAGTTTATGGTTTCGGTTGGAATGAGGGTAAAGGTTAGGATTAGGTTTATGGGTGTAAGGTAAGGGTTAGGGTTTAAGGTTAGGGCTAGGATTAGGGTTATGGGTGTATGGTTAAAGTGTAGTGTTTAGCGTAAGGGGTTAGGGTTATGGTTTAGGGATTAATGTTAGGGTTATGGGTGTAGTCTTAGGGTTTAGGGTTAGGGTTAGAGTTAGGGTAGGAATTAGGACTAGGGTTATTTTAAGGGTTAGGGTTTATGTTTGGGGTTAGGTTTAAGGTTAGTGTTAGGGTTAGGGTAAATATGAGGAGTACGACTGGTGTTAATATAAAAAAAAAA
>JAWQUT010001236.1:0-12613 GCA_033807755.1 Ellobium chinense | reverse complement strand
ATTCGAGATCATAAAGGCATGAGTCACAATTTTGGACAAAAGTCGCTATTACAGTAAAATCCTGGCATTTCTTGTTTTTAAAGTCGATGTAAACTGTTGCGTGGTTCTGGTTGGTTCTAACCAGGTATTTTTTTAAAGGATCCTTGACAAGCAACGCTGCAATTACAATTGCCGACGTCATGTGTATGAACACCAGTGGGCCGTCTTCCTAACCCACTGCCGCCCTTCGCTTTCTTCGTGTGTACTATATCCCGCCCCTAGTCCTCTAATCCTCCGCCCTTTTCACCTGCCCATCTACGTTACCCAATGAGCCTTTATTTCGCTTTCCATAATTATTTATGACTTTCAAGTTGGTGTTCAATTGTCAGGCATCACTCACGGTCACGATACGGTCTTCTCGATGGGCGTAGCGTTGTTTCGCGAAAGACGGACTTGAGGCGGTCAAGCCTCCTGACGCAGTCCTGGATACCAGGTGTCATCACATCTTTATCAGTAAGGAGACACGCTTCACTTGCGATTAAAAGTGATAAGCCAGTCCTTGTTGTGTAATGCGGACGGCAAAAGCAGCTTCGTCTCGACGGTCTTATTTACCTGACGCCATAAATGGGCAGGAGTGACAAACTGATCTTGCCGATTGGAAAAATGACCGTTATGAGGTCGAACGAAGCTGGTGATCCTAATGCAGCGAGTGCAATAACTGCGGAAAAAATGAAAAAAAAAACATAGTCCTGATGTGTGAACGGAATTTGAACGGACTTGAAAATGAACTTAGTTCCGATCCGTTCACGAAAAATCACGAACTCCGTTCACGATCGAGTTCATAATGAAACAACGAAACTCCGTTCGCTATGTTCACGAAACTGTAACTAAGTTCCGGAAATTAGTTCATATGAACGGAGTTCGACCAACCCTGGGGTTAGGGTTAGGGTTATGATAGGGGTTACGGTTATGGGTGGGATTAGGTGTAAGGTTAGGGTTAGGATTAGGGTTAGGGGTAGGATTAGGATGAGGGTTAGGGGTAGGGTTTAATGTTAGGGTTATGGGTGTAGCGTTAGAGTTTATGGGTGTAGGGTTTGGGTTGGAATTAGGGTAGAGGTTAGAATTAGGTTTATGGCTGTAGGGTTAAGGTTAATGACAAGAACGACAAGATTAGGGTTCGTTGTTAGGATTAGGGTTACGAATAGGGTTAGGGTTATGGGTGTAGGGTTACAGTTTAATATTAAGGCTAAGGCCTTAGGGTTAGCGTTTAGGGATTACGGTTAGGGTTCAGGGTTAGGGTTAGAGTTCGGTTTAGGGTTAGGGGTAGGGTTTAATGTTGGGGTTATGGGTGTAACGTTAGGGTTTAGGGTTTGGGTTAGAGTTAGGTAAGGGTTACTATTAGGGTTATGGTAAGGATTAGGGTTATGGTTGGGGTTAGGTTTAAGGTTAGGGTAAGGGTTAGGGTTAAGACTAGGGTTAATATAAAGAAAAATTGCAAATAATATTTGAAAATGTACTTGAAACTTACATTTATCAAAATTCAAATCCTTCGCAAAGTGCTAAAATTTACGAATCGTGATTTCGTTTTCGAAATCAGGCAATGACAATAGTGCCAAGATTGGGGTTGGGGTTAGGGTTATGGGTGTAGGGCTAGGTTTAGTGTTTAGGGTAAGTGTTTAGGGTTAGGATTTACGGATTACTGTTAGGGTTTAGGATTAGGGTTTGTGTTATTATAAGGGTTACGGTTATTGGTGGGATTAGGTTTAAGGTTAGGGTTACGCTTAGGGTTAGGGGTAGGGTTAGGGTGAGGGTTAGGGGTATGGTTTAATGTTAGGGTTATGGGTGTAGCGCCAGAGTTTATGGTTTATGTTGTAATTAGGGTAAATGTTAGGATTAGGTTTATGGGTGTAGGGTTAGGGTTATGGGTGTAGAGTTAGGGTTTAGGGTATAGGGAAAGGGTTTAGGGTTAGGGTTAGGGTTAGGGTTTAAGGTTAGGGTTAGGGTTTAAGGTTAGGGTTAGGGTTAGGGTAAGGGTTGGGATTATGGTTATGGTTGGGGCTTTGGGATATGCTTTGTGTTAAGGTAAGGTTTAAAACTAGGGTAAATATACACAAAAATTGCAAATAATATTTGAAAATGTACTTGAAACTTATGGTTATCAGAATTCAAATCATTCGCAAAGTGCTGAACTTTACGCTTCGTGATTTCGATTTTGAAATCAGGTAATAACAAGAACGACAAGATTGGGGTTCGTCGTTAGGATTAGGGTTAGGGTTAGGGTTAGGGTTATGGGTGTAGGGTTAGAGTTTAATTTTTAGGGTAAGGGCTTAGGGTTAGGGTTTACGGATTACGGTTAGGGTTTAGAGTTTGGTTTAGGGTTAGAGGTAGGGATTAATGTTAGGGTTATGGGTGTAGCATTAGGGTTTACGGTTTGGATTAGAGTTAGGTAAGGGTTACGATTAGGGTTATGGTAAGGATTAGTATTATTGTTGAGGTTAGGTTTAAGGTTAGGGTAAGAGTTAGGGTTAAGACTAGGGTTAATATAAAAAAAACCTGCAAATAATATTTGAAAATGTACTTGAAACTCACGTTTATCAAAATTCAAATTCTTCGCAAAGTGCTAAAGTTTACGCTTCGTGATTTCATTTTCGAATCAGGCAATGACAAAAATGGCAAGATTGGGTTTGGGGGTAGGGTTAGGTTAGGGGTAAGTTTCAGGGTTAGGGTTATGAGTGTAGGGCTAGGGTTTAGTATTTAGGGTTAGGGTTTACGGATTACGGTTATGGTTTAGGGTTAGGGTTAAGGTTATGATAAGGGTTAGGCTTATGGGTGGGATTAGGTTAATGTTAGGGTTAGATTTAGGGTTAGGGGTAGGGTTAGGATGAGATGTAGGGGTAGGGTTTAATGGTAGGGTTATGGGTGTACCGTAAGAGTTTATGGTTTGGGTTGGTATTAGGGTAAAGGTTAAGATAAGGTTTATGGGTGTAGGGTTAAAGTTATGGGTGGAGGGTTAGAGTTTAGTGTTTAGGGTAAATGGTTAGGGTTAGGGTTTAGGGATTAATGTTAGGGTTATGGGTGTAACGATAGGGTTTAGGGTTAGGGTTAGAGTTAGGGTAGGGGTTAGGATTAGGGTTATGGTAAGGGTTAAGGTTTTTGGTTGGGGTGAGGTTTAAGGTTTGTGTTAGGGTTAGGGTAAATGTGAGGGGAATGACTAGTGTTAATATAAAATAAACTGCAAAAAATATTTGAAAATGTACTTTAAAATTACGTTTATCGAAATTCAAATCCTTCGCAAAGTGCTGAACTTTACGCTTCTTGATTTCGCTTTCGAAATCAGGTAATAACAAGAACGCCAAGATTGGGGTTCGTTGTTAGGTTTAGGGTTAGGGTTTAGGGTTGGGGTTATGGGTGTAGGGTTAGAGTCTAATATTTAGGGTAAGGGCTTAGGGTTAGAGTTTAGGCATTAGGGTTAGGGTTAGGGTTAGGGTTAGGGTTAGGGTTAGGGTTTTGGGTGGGATTAGGTTTAAGGTTAGGGTTAGGATTAGGGTTAGGGGTAGGATTAGGATGAGGATTAGGGGTAGGTTTTAATGTTAGGGTTATGGGTGTAGCGTTAGGGTTTATGGTTTAGGTTAGAATGAGGGTAAAGGTTAGGATTAGGTTTATGGGTGTAGGGTAAAAGTTAGGGTTTAAGGTTAGGGCTAGGATCAGGGTTATGGGTGTAGGGTTAGAGTTTAGTGTTTAGCGTAAGGGGTAAGGGTTAGGGTTTAGGGATTAATGTTAGGATTATGGGTGTAGTGTTAGGGTTTAGGGTTAGGGTTAGAGTTAGGGTAGGGGTTACGATTAGGGTTATGGTAAGGGTTAGGGTTTTTTGGTTGGGGTTAGTTTAAGGTTAGTGTTAGGGTTAGGGTAAATATGAGGGGTACGACTAGTGTTAATATTAAAAAAAACTGCAAAAAATATTTCAAAATGTACTTTAAAATTACGGTTATTGAAATTCAAATCCTTCGCAAAGTGCTGAACTTTATGCTTTGTGATTTCGAATTCAAAATCAGGTAATGACAAGAAGAACAAGATTGGGGTTGGTTGTTATGGTTAGGGTGACAGTTAGGGGTAGGATTTAGTGTTAGGGTTTTGGGTGTAGGGTTAGAGTTTATTGTTTAGGGTAAGTGCTTAGGGTTAGGGTTTAGGGATTACGGTAGGGTTTAAGGTTAGGGTTATAGTTAGGTTTAGCGTTATTGGTAGGGTTTAATGTTAGGGTTATGGGTGTAGTGCTAGGGTTTAGGGTTTGGGTTAGAGTTAGGTAAGGGTTACTATTAGGGTTATGGTAAGGATTAGGGTTATAGTTGAGGTTAGGTTTAAGGTTAAGGTTAAGACAAGGGTTAATATAAAAAAAAACTGCAAATAATATTTCAAAATGTACTTGAAACTTACGGTTATCAAAATTCAAATCCTTAGCAAAGTGCTAAAAGTTACGTTTCGTGATTTCGTTTTCGAAATCAGACAATTACAAGAATGGCAAGATTGGGGTTGGTCTTAGTGTTTAGTTTAGGATTAAGTTTCAGGGATAGGGTTATGGATGTAGGGCTAGGGTTTAATGTTTAGAGTAAGGGTTTAGGGTTAGGGTTAGGGTTTAAGGTTAGGGCTAGTGTTAGGGTTATGGATGTAGGGTTAGAATTTAATGTTTAGGGTAAGGGCTCAGGGTTAGGGTTCAGGGATTACGGTTAGGGGTTAGGGTTTAATGTTATAGTTATGGGTGTAGCTTTAGGGTTTAGGGTTAGGGTTAGAGTTAGGTTAAGGGTTAGGATTAGGGTTATGGTAAAGATTTGGGCTATGGTTGAGGTTAGGTTTAAGGGTGAGGTTAGGGTTAGGGTTAGGGTTAGGGTTAGGGTTAAGACTAGGGTTAATATAAACAAAAACTGCAAAAAAATATTTGAAAATGTACTTGAAACTTACGGTTATCGAAATTCAAATCCTTCGCAAAATGCTGAACTTTACGCTTCGTGATTTCGATTTCGAAATCATTTAATGAAAAGAACGACAAGATTAGGGTTGGTTGTTAGGGTTATGGTTACGGTTAGGGGTAGGATTTACGGTTAAGGTTATGGGTGTTGGGTTAGAGTTTATTGTTTAGGGTAAGGGCTTAGGGTTTGGGTTTAGGGATTACGGTTAGGGTTTAGGGTTAGTTTAGAGTTAGTTTTAGGGTTAGCGGTAGGGTTTAATGTCATGGTTATGGTTGTAGCATTAGGGTTTAGGGTTTGGGTTAGAGTTAGGGTAAGGGATAGGATTAGGGTTATGATAAGGATTAGGTTATCAAAATTCAATTCCTTCGCAAAGTGCTAAAATTTACGCTCTACGTGATTTCGTTTTCGAAATCAGGCAATGAGAAGAATGGGTTGGGGTTAGGGGTACGTTTCGGGGTAAGTTTCAGGGTTAGCGTTATGGGTGTAGGGCTAGGGTTTAGTTATGGGTGTAGGGCTAGGATTTAGTGTTTAGAGTAAGGGGTTAGAGGTTAGGGTTTACAGATTACGATTAGGGTTTAGGGTTAGGGTTAGGGTTATGATAAGGGTTAGGGACATGGATGGGATTAGGTTTATGGTTAGGGTTACAATTAGGGTTAGGAGTAGGTAGGGTGAGGCTTAGGGGTAGAGTTTTATGTTGGGGTTATGGGTATAGCGTCAGAGTATAGGGTTTTTGTTGGAATTAGGGTAAAGGTTAGGATTAGGTTTATGGATGTAGGGTTAGGGTTATGGGTGTAGGGTTAGGGTTTAGGCTGTAGGGAAAGGGTTTAGGGTTTAAGGTTATGGTTAGGGTTAATGTTTAAGGTTAGGGTTAGGGTTAGGGTAAGGGTTGGGGTTATGGTTATTATTATGATTAGGGCTTTGGGTTATGCTTTGTGTTAAGGTAAGGGTTAATATAAACTGCAAATAATATTTGAAAATGTACTTGAAACATATGGTTACCAGAATTCAATTCCTTCGCAAAGTGTTGAACTTTACGATTCCTCATTTTGATTTTGACATTAGGTAATAACAAGAATGGCAAGATTGGTGTTGATGATTAACGTTAGGGTTAGGGTTAGGGTTAGGGTTAGGGTTATGGGTGTAGGGTTAGAGTTTAGTGTTCAGTGTAAGGGGTTAGGGTTAGAGTTTAGGGATTACGGTTAGGGTTTAGGGATAGGATTAGGGTTAGGAATAGGGATAAGGGTAGGGATTAATGTTAAGGTTATGGGTGTAGCGTTAGGGTTTAAAATTAGGGTTAGAGTTAAGGTAAGGGTTAGGATTAGGGTTTAGGGATTACGGTTAGGGTTTAGAATTAGGGTTAGAGATAGGTTTAGGATGAGGGGTAGCGTTTAATGTTAGGGCTGTGGGTGTAGCATTAGGGTTTAGGGTTTGGGTTAGAGTAAGGTAAGGGTTAAGATTAGGGTTATGGTAAGGATTAGGGTTTTGTTAAAGTTAGGTTTAAGGTTAGGGTAAGGAATAGGGTTAAGACTAGGGTTAATATAAACAAAAACTGCAAATAATATTTGAAAATGTACTTGTAACTTACGGTTATCAAAATCCAAATCCTCAACAAAGTGCTGAACTTTACGATTTGTGATTTCGTTTTCAAAATCAGGCAATGACAAGATTGCGGTTGGGGTTAGGTTTACGTTTAGGGGTAAGTTTCAGGATTGGGGTTATGGGTGTAGGGCTATGGTTTAGTGTTTAGAGTAAGGGTTTAGGGTTAGGGTTAGTGTTAGGGTAATGGTGGGATTAGGTTTAAGGTTAGGGTTACGATTAGCGTGATGGTTAGGGGTAGGGTTTAATGTTAGGGTTATGGGTGTAGGGTTAGGGTTTAGGCTGTAGGGGAAAGGTTTAGGGTAAGGGTTAGGGTTAGGGTAATTTTGGGATTATTGTTATGATTAGGGCTTTGGATTATGCTTTGTGTTAAGGTAAGGGTTAAGACTAGGGTTAATATAAACAAAAACTGCAAATAATATTTGAAAATGTACTTAAAAAATACGGTTATCAGAATTCAAATCCTTCGCAAAGTGCTGAACTTTACGATTTGTGATTTCGTTTTCAAAATCAGGCAACGACAAGAATGGCAAGATTGGGGTTAGGGGTTAGGGTTACGTTTAGGGGTAAGGCTTAGGGTTAGGGATATGGGTGTAGGAAGAGGGTTTGGTGTTTCAGGTAAGAGTTTAGAGTTAGGGTTTACGGATTACTGTTAGGGTTTAGGATTAGGGTTAGGGTTATGATAAGGGTTAGGGTTATGAGTGGGATTAATTTTAAGGTTAGGGTTAGGATTAGGGGTAGGGGTAGGGTTAGGATGATGATTAGGGTTTAATGTTAGGGTTATGGGTGTAGCGTTAGAGTTTATGGTTTGGGTTGGAATTAAGGTAAAGGTTAGCATTAGGTTTATGGGTGTAGGGTTATGGTTATGGTTGTAGGGTAAGGGTTAGGGTTTAAGGTTAGGGCTAGGATTAGGGTTTTGGGTGTAGGGTTAGAGTTTAGTGTTTAGGGTAATAGTTTAGTATATGAGTTTAGGGATTACGGTTAGGGTTTAGGGATAGGTTTAGGGTAAGGAATAGGGTTAGGGGTAGGGAATAATGTCAGGGTTATGGGTGTAGCGTTAGTGTTTAGGGTAAGGGTTAGAGTTAAGGTAAGTGTTAGGATAAGGGTGTTGGTACTCGTCAGGGTTTTTGGTTGGGGATCGGTTTAAGTTTAGGGTTAGGGTAAGGGTAAGGGTTAGATTTAAGACTAAGGTGAATATAAACAAAAACTGTAAATAATATTTGAAAATGTTCCTGAAACTTACGATTATCAAAATTGAAATCCTTCGCAAAGTGCTGAACTTTACACTTCGTGATTTCGATTTCGAAATCAGGTAATGACAAGAATGACAAGATTGGGGTTGGTTGTTAGTGTTAGGGTTACGGTTAGGGGTTCGGTTTAGGGTTAGGGTTATGGGTGTAGGGTTAGAGTTTAGTGTTTAGAGTAAAGGTTTAGGTTCAGGGTTTAGGGATTACGGTTAGGGTTTATGGTTAGGGTTAGGGATATGGCAAGGATAAGGGTTAAGACTAGGGTTAATAGAAACAGAAACTGCAAATAATATTTGAAAATGTACTTAAAACTTACTGTTATCAAAATTCAAATCCTTTGCAATGTGCTGAACTTTACGCTTTGTAATTTCGTTTTCGAAATCATGCAACGACAAGAATGGCAAGGTTGGGGTTAGGGGTTAGGGTTACATTTAAGGGTAAGGTTTAGGGTTAGGATTATGGGTGTAGAGTTAGGGTTTAGTGTTTAGTTTAATGTTTTAAGGTTAGGGTTTAGGGATTACTGTTAGGGTTTCAGTTTATGGTTAGGGTTAGGGTTAGGGTTATGGTTGAGATTATGTTTAAGGTTAGGGTTAAGGTTGGGGTAAGGGTTAGGGATACTACTAGGGTTAACATAAAGAAAAACTGAAAATAATCTTTGAAAATGTACTTTAAAATTATTGTTATCGATATTCAAATCCATTTTGATATTGAAATCAGGTAAAAACAAGAATGGCATTATTGGGGTTAGTGGTTAACGTTAGGCTTAGGGTTAGGGTTAGGATTAGATTTAGGGTTAGGGTTATGGATGTAGGGTTAGAGTTTAGTGTTTAGGGTAAGGGTTTAGGGTTAGGGTTTAGGGTTTAAGGTTAGGGTTTATGTATAGGGTTAGGGTTACAATTGGGGTTAAGGGTAGGGATTAATGTTAGGGTTATGGGTGTAGCGTTAGAGTTTAGGATTAGGGATAGAGTCAGGGTGAGGGTTAGGATTAGGGTTATGGTAAGGGTTAGGGTTATGGTTGAGATTAGGTTTAAGGTTAGGGTTAGGACAAGGGTTAGGGTAACGACTAGGGTTAACATAAACAAAAACTGCAAATAGTATTTAGAAATGTACTTTAAAATTACGGTTATCGAAATTCAAATGCTTCGCAAAGTGGTTAACTTTACTCTTCGTGGTTTCGATTTCAATATCAGGTAATAACAAGATTGGCAAGATTGGGGTTCTTGGTTAACGTTAGGGTTAGGGTTAGTTTTAGAGTTATGGGTGTAGGGTTAGAGTTTAGTTTTTAGGGTAAGGGGTTAGGGTTAGGGTATAGGGATTAATGTTAGGGTTATGGGTGTAGCGTAAGGGTTTAGGGTTAGGGTTAGAGTTAGGGTTGGGGTTAGGATTAGGGTTATGGTAAGGGTTAGGGTTTTAGTTGGGGTTGGGTTTAAGGTTAGGATTCGGGTTAGGGTCAATGTTTGTGGTACGACTAGTGTTAATATAAACAAAAACTGCAAAAAATATTTGAAAATGTGCTTAAAAATTATATTTATCGAAATTCAAATCCTTCGCAAAGTGATGAACTTTACGCTTCGTCATTTCGATATCGAAATCAGGTAATGACAAGAACGACAAGATAGTGGTTGGTTGTTAATGTTAGGGTTACGGTTAGGGGTAGAGTTTAGGGTTGGGGTTATGGGTGTAGGGTTAGAGTTTAGTGTTTATGGTTAGGGTTTAGGGATTACCGTTAGGGTTTAGGGTTAGGGTTAGAGTTAGGATTAGGGTTAGGGGTAGGATTTAATATTAGGGTTATTGGTGTTGCGTTAGGGCTTAGGGTTAGGTTTAGGGTTAGGGTAATTGTTAGGATTAGGGTTATGGTAAGGGTTAGGGTTATGGTTGAGATTAGTTTTAAGGTTAAGGTTAGAGTTTGAGGTACGACAAGGGTTAACATAAACAAAAACTGCAAAAAATAATTGAAAATGTACTTTAAAATTGCGGTAATCGAAATTGAAATCCTTCGCAAGGTGCTAAACTTTACCGTTCGTAATTTTGATTTCCAAATCAGCTAATGACAAAAATGGCAAGATTGGGTTTGTGGTTAACGTTAGGGTTAGGGTTAGGGTTATGGTTATGGGTGTAGGGTTAGAGTTTAGTGTTTACGGTAAGGGGTTAGGGTTAGGGTCTAGGGATTAATGTTAGGGTTATGGGTGAAGCGTAAGGGTTAGGGTTAGGGTTAGAGTTAGGGTAGGGGTTAGGATTAGGGTTATGTTAAGGGTTAGGGTTTTTGGTTGGGGTTCGGTTTAAGGTTAGAGTTAGAGTTAGAGTAAATGTAAATGTTACGACTAGGGTTAATATAAACACAGATGCACAGATCGCCAGTTGGCATTTTTTGTGGAGGCCGCTCACACGGTATCTGACCACGCTTTACACACGCCCTCAGGCACCTGTTTAGTTATAATAACACATAGTGTTTATGTTATAGTATTAAAGGAGCCGGGGGAGGNGGTACTGAAGGACTAAAGACGGCTTGCCCGTATCGCGGTTTCTTTCCTTTTTTTTTAAGAAGTGTGGGGGAGGGGGAGGGGAGAACATGGTAAAATATAGAGCCCCGTACCTCCCATCACCCTTTGATAGAAATTCTGATTGGATAGTTCTGTTTTTACCACATATAATCATGCTGTTTGATTGGTCGAACCCAATTACTCTTAGTTTTCCGTGGATTTTCACCCCGCTCCTTGTATAAATACTTGCCAAACGGTGCGGGATCATTTTCTCTCAGTGTTACAACTGGTCACTATGCCTCCCAAGGTCTCATCTAAAGGCGCCAAGAAAGCCGGCAAGGCTAAGGCCGTCCGCACCGGCGACAAGAAGAAGAAGCGCAGGAGAAGGTCCCAACTTCAGAAAATGGGTCAAAATTCTGTACGACGCCCCTAGGAGTAGTGTAATCGTTAACCATGAAATTTCCCCACCTTTTAGACTTACACGCTCGGTGAGACAGGGCTGCAGCCTCTCCCCGAGCCTGTATTGTCTAGCGATAGAACCTCTACTACAAAATATAAGACAAGATGATAGCATACAAGGTACACACATACCGGGGGGCACACGCAAAGTTTTGGCCTACGCAGACGACACCACCTTTTTTTCCATCATCAAACACATCCATCCGCAACATATTAAATAGATTTGAGTACTGGGGAAAAGCTAGTGGGGCAAAGTTAAACATAACAAAATCAAAGGGAATTTTCCTGGGGAAGTGGAAAAATCGGGAGGATCACCCTTTTGGTATTTCGTGGGGGGATAGCATGAAAATCTTAGGGATAGAATACAATAGGGCAGGAAATCTACACACAAAACAATGGGATGAAATCACAAAAGCAGTAACAACCAAAATAAACATGTACAAATACAAGAGAACATCAATATTCGGTAGAGCAATAATAACTAACACAATGATAATCCCCTTGATTACATACACAGCCACAGTAATGCCCATACCACGCACAACACTAGGAAAAATAAATAGAGACATTTTCAACTTTGTGTACGGGAAGGCGCTACATAAAATCAGGAGAACAACATTAGCAAGAAACAAATTAGAAGGGGGAGTAGGAATACAACTAATAGAAGAAAAAATACAAGCACTTCAAATAAGACACATACAAGACACAATACACAACAGGACACACAACCCATTCACACATTACTATCTGGGAATAGGTCTGAGGAAGTTCATGAGACTAGATTTAAAGATACCACACTACATGGGCAGAAACATACCACACTACTACAGACAATGCAGAACACTTATACAAAAACACCCTACAACACTAAAAATGAAAACCACAAAAGACATCTATAACCATTTAATAAAAGAAATAAACAGGAAAATAATAATTAAAGTAGGAAAAGGTACAATATTGGACCATACAGACATCTTCCACAACCTACACAACATACAAGCTAGATACAGAGTTAAGGACATTACATACAGATGCATATACAACACCACACCACCACTAGGAAGTATGACAGTAAGGGAATGCAAAATCTGTGGAAAAAAAGGTAAAGAAAGCCAGAGTCATACGTACCTTCAGTGCGGGGCAAACCAGTCCACCATCCAGGCCGCACAACACCTAATACAACAGCTCACAAACACGCAAGTAGACATGCACGACGCACTGATCCTAAACAGAATACAAACAGGAGACACTAGGACAAAGAACATAATACTAAAAATAGTAGGTGAGATAAGGGTAGCCATCTGGGACAGTAGAATCAGGGGATATAAGGAAGGGGAGGTAATAACAGGGAAAGTTATAGAGAAGGTGGTGGGAGGGAGAATAAGGATGCTGATAGAGAGAGAGGGAAGAGGGACAGAGGGAGGGGAATGGGAAATGGTGAAGCAATGGGCAGAAAAATTAATCACCAACAAATAAAGGAACATACATGTATTAACTGTAAACTTAAATTTTCCAGATGAATGACCGGCATACCAGCACCATACGAGAGAGGGGGCGACTCCTATATGAGTCAGGGAGGGGTGCGGGGAGGAGGAAAGAGAAGAGAAGAGGGAAGAGAGAAAGATGAGGGGAGAGAAGGAGCTTTTATCCGATCCGCACCCATACCTGATATGCCCCACTCTCTCCCCGTCAGATACAGACGAAGCCAAAGGAGGAAAGTCATCAAGAAACTAATACCCATAGAGTAGGGAAACGTTTAGACCAATGGCGCATCGCGGGTTAACGAACAGTACTGTGAGGGGTAGGATCGCGTGCTCAGCCCTATAACAACGTAAGGACTAACACAGACGCACAATAGGCACAGTTGCAAACAACACGCATACAGATCAGC
>JAWQUT010001235.1:21938-46766 GCA_033807755.1 Ellobium chinense | reverse complement strand
AGCTGTCCATAAATTAAAAATCATTTCAGCTTAGTTTCATGGATGAATCAACTATCAAATCGTCCAATCCATGAGAAACTCATAGTTTTTCTATGGGTGAGGCAACTGTGCCATTATATTTGGGCTTTTTCATTCTTCCAAGCCTGTTATACAGTAATAGGCCTATTTTAACAATTACAAAACAGAGGAGAGAATGAGATTTAGAATTCTGCTGTTAAAATCACAGCTGTTATTAATGGGCCCCACTGTATCAGTCAATTTGAAATGCTTACGAATGAAAACAGGATGACAGAACTGAATTTACAGAAAAGAAGATAAGAAAAAAAAGAATCATAATATGAATGTCAGTAATGCAGTTTTCCAAATTCCAGATGTCAAAATGATATTTCATTACATCACTTTGTCACCTGAATGTAATGCCTCAGTCAATGCCAAAATCTAAATACAGTGTATTACAGGAGAAACAGAAAAACAAAAGAGTCTCATTTTTATAAAACTAGGCTTAGCAAAGCAATTCTTTGAATGTAAGCTCTACTGGTCAATGCAGTATAATATATAACAGAATTCAATCTGTTTGGTTAGACGGAACTGAGGTACAGAGCTAAAATTTTTGTTTCTGGTATTACTTGGTGAAAAAGTCCAATACTGGCTCCTATTGGAAAGTGCATTAGCTTTCTAATTAGTGATATTTTATACCTGACCTGAACAAATATGTGCAAAATTCCAGTATGTACTCCTATCAGTGAATTACAGAACAAAATATTTTCTATTTTAACACAAAATTACTGAATCTAGAGGGCTGAGATTTTGATCCAACATACCCAACATTATTGGCAGCCCAAAGGCATCAAAACCCAAATCCAAATTTTGGTCAGAATGGCATTTAATGGGGTGTTGCATCCAAGCAGATACACAATTTCTGCGTCAAAGTCGGGAACAAATCATTAAAACGTGAATCTCCATTCAAAAAACTTGTCCACAAAAGGATCACAGGTCTTTCATACTCAAAGAGAGTACCTGTTAATTTGCAGGTGTCCTCCTTAAACCACTGGCCCCAAACAGTGTTACAAAGTGAACATGGACGTGCAAACCATGTCAAAACAAATTCTCTCAGGAAGAGAACCAATTATTCATTTATTCAATTGCAAATGCTTCTTTCATGTACACCTTTGACAGTCCACTGGTCAGAGCTGCCAACCTCCAAAACTGGATTTTCATATTCCAGGCATCAAAAATTCATATTCTGACCCTGATTTTCATACTCACACCGGTGCAGAAAAATAATCTCGCGAAATTTAAATGAATGTCTCCTTTTAGCTGTTTAGTCATACTTTTAGGCTTGTAGATAGCTACTGTTTTCGTATCACAATAACAAGCTTTTCTTCAGCTTTAAACTGAGGTAATGGGAGACACTCACTGTGGTAAAATAATATACTTGACTATCAACAGCTCTTTCCAAATCCTTTTCATATTCCTGTAATCTAAGTGCTATTTTGATTAGGTGAATTCTTGCTTTTAAAAAAAAAAAAAATCCCCCTTTCTTTAAAATAAAAAAAAAAAAACCAAAAACTGATAAGATATGTAAGATACTGGCAATAATAGCACAAGAACGCCCTCATTCTGTAAGACAAATTTAAACAAAAGAAACTTGTTCATCACATAATTGCTGCTAAGCTTGAAATTCAAGACCATCAGAGGACAGACTGTATCTAGCACTTTACCATGACCACTAGGAAAATTAAATCATTTATATCCTGCTAAAATTTTGATGTCACCAGAGACCTTGAACTGCATTAATAGCAGTAATTGTACCCAAGTGTAAAATGCTCACACTCATATCTTAAATTGCTCTCAGTCTCAGATTTAAGCATGTCATCTGCTGGTAGAGCAGGAAAGAGAAATCCATCTAGTCTAGACCTAGCCCTAAACTTTCCAAACTGGGGCTTTGAAAGCGGCTCTGTCAGGCCTACTAGATCTAGTCTAGTAGTACAGTAAAGGTCATTAACCTTGGCCCTAAAGCCAACACTATTATAGTAGTACACTATGCTCATCCCAAATGTAGGTCATCTAATGCCCTGAGGGCCTACAGTATACACTCACAACAGACCAAATGAAACAGCATACACAGGTAATGTGTAGGTACTCTGGGTATGGTACAATGCATACGCATGACAGGATTCGTCGGGCATCAAAGTAAAGCCCCAAACGTTGCAAGGTTATCTGGAGATGGGTTGAACAATAGCACAAAGCCTCCTGTGATGACTGGTATCTTTGTAAGAGACTTCTAGTTTCAACTAAACTTCTTCTGGATCTAGCAATTTTGGTATGCGGCCGGCAAATAGGCCTAGCATACACGCCAAACGGTGCCGGCGAAAGCGAAACTAAGAAACGCGTGTCAGCATCGATACTGCTGTGTACTCCACGGCAAAACGGAATGCCAGTATATATACTGTACTGTACTCTACGATTTTCAATCGTTTGTTGTGAGACTCAAGTACTCGTGACTAAAACAGCCCATTTTGATGATTTTCAGTACAAGAAAGCTCTTTAAGCGNCCTTAAACCACTGGCCCCAAACAGTGTTACAAAAGTGAAGATGAACATGCAAACCATGTCAAAACAAATTCTCTCAGGAAGAGAACCAATTATTCATTTATTCAATTGCAAATGCTTCTATTATGTATGCCTTTGACAGTCCACTGGTGTGTAAATCTTCCAGGTTCCATCTACTTACCCTCTGGGTTTGCCAGAATCCTGGAAGGTCGGTATCCTTGCTGACACAACACCCTCAAAAACTGACTTCAGTGAAGACTCATCTGTGTCATAGCTCAGATTCTTAATAAATAACACTTTGGATTCACCCCGAGCACCTGAAACAAAACAAAACAATTACATGCACAAAATCACTTTCCAAACTTGGCATAGTGGACAAAAAATGCTACAGTTTACATGAAAGCTGGATAACTGTAATAAATGAAACATTGAAACACACAACTTTCATTAGAGCAGGAACAGAAAATGACATAGCTGCTGAGTTCATGATTGTAAGTGCAAAGGACTATGTGGCAATTGGTCTTATGCTAACTACAACAAAATATTATGTGGCAATTTTAATGATTTCTAGATCTGGATAGTGATGAAACAAGGTGTATATACTTACCAGAACTAATCTGTCTCCTGTCACCCCCATCACGGAAGTTCCCCCTGCCCCCCCTCCTATCACCTCTGCCACCTGGACCACCCCTCTGCTTCTTGAATGAACTCTTGGAACCCATGTAGTCAAGGTACAGAGAGCTGCCATTCAGCTCCGCCCCTTGTTTCTCAGACATGGCTGCTTCCATCGTTTCTGTGTCTTCGAACTCTATGAAACCAAACCTGGACAAGAAAACATAAGAATCCAGTATAAAATTTCAGTGAACCAGTATGTACTTCTCAAATCAAAGTCTTAAAACTTCAAGGTTTTTGCTACATGCACATATGATGAAGGACATTAAATGCAGCCTAGAATAATATGTAATATTATCAGCTGTGGGAAAAGAGTGAAATCAATTTTGACAGTAGTTCTGATTATGAGATATTAATGTCAACATCTGGACTTGGCGAATAAAAATGTGTCGATTCACTGCAAAAATCGCTTTAAACTTTGTATACCTAGGAACACAGAGCTTAAGGGCACGTGTGGCAGAACTATGTGATTTTCATTAATAAAGGGACCTTTGTCATTTTGGGGTGGAAAATGGGTCACGCAGGGCCAGGAAGGAAGATAAACTTTGGTTTTTCGCAATTTCCTCCCTCCGTTGCTATGAAAACGCCAATTGTTTGGCCGCCTTATTGGAAAATATGGATGACTTTTGCATAACTTTGAATCCTTCGATCTGGAGAACGATACATGGTAGGATGCTGGTTTTTTTTTCATTTGAAAGATCACTTTATTTAAAATAGAATGTCACGGGCTTTTTTTGATTTCTTGGATAGTTTTTTTTAAATATTTTTTTTTAAATGTCATAAAAAAACATTGAAAATTTTCAACTTTAAAAATTAAAAAAAAAACACCAAAAACACAAGATATCGAAAAAAGCCCACGACATTCTCAAAACAGGGGCTTGGAGAGTTGTTATGCAAAATTTTATGTAAATTGGACCAGAAAAAAGTGAGATCGAAGGGATAGAGTGACGAAAACTGTGATATTGAGATAACTGACGATAAAGATTACCCGATAGATGCATTTGATAAAGGGTAATCATTTCCTTTAGCATCAAAATACACTTTCTGAGACAGGTATCATGAAAATAACTTCAGGATTTGATAAAGGACATGTTGCTGTTTAAAAAACTGCCTTAAACTCATTTTACACAATTTTACCCCGACAGGGTGCCGCACTTGCCCTTAAGATTTACCTGCAGGCAATATAAAAACCGTTCATATAGTTGGGACAGAAATTATCTCAAAGGTAGTCGAAGGAGTTTATTTCTTTCTTCAGTAAGTTTTAAAAAAATGTTTAAAGAAGGATACAGCAAAAACTAAGATCCTTATTCCCATGATTCAAATTTAAACACCAGACAAAGCAGGAATAATACTGAGTTTTAAATGAACAAACTGGCTATGGTTGTAGGAAACTTTCATGAAATATTTCTCAATTATTTATTTATTTATTTGTACTCAAATCATGCTCAATGCAGCCCAAATTTGTGTAATTTCAACTAAAATGGATGGTACCCAACAACCTGACTCTTTAATATTTTCTTACATCAGACACAAAATAGTTTAGTGAGGCAAGAAATCGCACCCTTTGTGATAGCCATCTTTCATGGGAAGTCTGATATCTGATGCCGAGTCAAAGATCTCTCCTAAGCTCTCTCTTGTTGCATCCTCTGGCAGATTCTTTACAAACAATGTCCGGCTGTCCTCTGAACACAGAGAAAGAAAACATTAAATATTAGAGACAATCCAAAACTGCATTTCTTATGAATTATCATTCTTAAAAAAAGAACTGAGTTGTTTACTCAGTCTGAAGCACGCAAAATTTCAACCATACACACATCTCAATCAAAATTCAGCTGCATATTTTTCAGCATATCTTGATAGTTCATACATTCTGAAGCGTTAACCCTTACCGTGATGACCCCTACATCCTGCCAAGGTCCACCAGTGATAACCCCACGAATTCATGAGGTGACCTACTTGGCCACCAGTGATGCTAATTCTATCACGGCCTGGGCCACCAGTGATGCAATTTTTGGGGGATGAGGACATGACATGGGATGTACTCACAAAAATATTCACAGAATTTTGACTTGCACTTGCAACATTTCAATACAACTTAATGAACAAACTGTCTTTGAAAATAGATGAATTTTATTTTAATATTGTTTTCTGTCAAATTCTTGAATTAAAATATATTTTAAAAAGTACATTTTGTCTGCATTTTGTTGTTTTGTACAGTGTTTGTGGTATATGTTTGTGTGATTTACAATAATAATAATAATAATAAAAGGCCAACTTGTGAAGCTGTACCGCTAAATTCGCCAAACAGCTCCTGAAAAACATTTCTGTGAAATGTACTAACATTACTCGCGCCTGCCATTGCAAAGACTTTAGAATCCCTGCCCATGTGTGTTTTCTAATTGACCTAAACGGGGTCACCATATACCATTCGAAAGGAAATTTTCTGCTGAGTTCATTGGACGAGTCTATTTTCGTGTAGGGGAATCGGATACCGACGCAAAATCTATTTAAAGTGACTGACGTATGATTTTTCACGATATCGTGGAGTCATCACAGGCGGGCCACATGGGGGCTTGCATGAATTGGTGGAGTTATCACCCGCGACCCTGCAAAAGCTAATGACCTCATCACTGGTGAACGGGTTAGGCGCCAAACGATTTCAAGCGGTTATCACGTTAAGGGTTAATAATATTCTTACCACACATTCTCATTAATCCTACAGAAGCACTCATTCCCAAACACACAAGTCTGCCACCACTAGGGCAATGTCCTCTGATTCAACACTTCTAGCTGGGGCTTTCAGATCAATTTGCAAATAACTTTCAGACAGAAATGTCCAGATTTCATTATTTTTCCAGGGGTATAACTGCTCACATTTTAAGTCAATCCTCAGACAATGCCAGTCATGTTCACCACAACAGTCTTCTCGGATAAGGAAACTAGGAGGTCCCGTGTGCACGTTGCGCACGTTAAAAATCCCTTGGCAGTTTTAAAATCGTAAAAGAGTAGGCCTAGTGGCCGCTGTCCAACCAAAATTGATATGAAAATTCTACTAAAAAAACGTTAACAGTAACCATGAGGGCGTAATATAGCCGTAATCGTGCTGACACGCCATAAAACACAAACTCACTCACTCACCACAATAGCAGTGCTTGTCTATGAGGAATATTACAAAATTAACAACCAAAGCAGATTCAAGGAAAGGGGGTAAGAACCCACTTGAAAAGCTTATATCGGGCTCCCTCTCAGCCTCTGCATTAAGAATGTCCATTGTCCATTCTTCATGGACATGCAATGGCCTTTTTATATGGGTAAAACAATATCAGTTTTGAGTAATGGCATTTTGAAAAACTAAAGAGAAACAAAACAAATCATGATACCAAACAAACTGTGATGGTACAATCAGGGATGCCAATGCCTGACCAAAAAAAATCCTGAAAATTGCGGCGTATCGACATTTTCGATGGAAGCCAACCCAACCGTTGTGCTTTTAATTCTGAATCATTTTCCACAATTATAAGGCATTAAAGTAAACATTAAAACCAAACAAAGGTTAAAGAAAAGTCAATTTTAGAATTGTGTCCACATAACTTAACGCCAAAATTTCTTCTGCACAGATAAAGTTTAGAAATTAATATATCTACACACAGCAAGGAATAGCCAGTGGGAACTGCAAACTGTCACTTAGGATAAAAATCTAATTTGTCCTTTCATAATTTCACTTCTGAATACATCACCGTGAAATTTAAACAAACAGGGTGCACATTATTTTCCCTTAATCATCTCTTTACCCATAACTTACATTTGTCATCTCTTATTTGGTCCTGATAAAATATATGCGCAAATGAGTAGTGTTTTGACCTGCAGAGTTCAGACTGAGCTGGATTCAATAGTTCACGCCAAGTTCACAAAAAAGCTGCTGAAAGCGTGGCTGCATTCTCTTTCTCTTTAAAGTCCTTGAAACTCGCCAGAATTCTACCCTACTGTAAGTTAGTGTTAGATGTGACCATTCCTTGAAGCGTAGAGCTTAGTGCCTTCTTTCCCGGTGTGCCGTAGTTTATTTCTGCACAGTGTGCACCACATGTATCCATCTTCTTTCAGCTTACGGATGTAATCAGATTTATAATAATAAATGTAATTTATAGAAAACAATGGATTCTGAATAGGACTATTCATTTTACATCATTGTCCTTTCTTGATTGATGACCAAGCGCACTGTTTACACTTTCCGCGAGTTCTAGAGCTAAATATAGCACCGGTCTCCCTCTGACCTCGTTAGAGGCATGTGCGCGCTCATTCCGGAAGTTTGTAAAATATCTAACTTCCGGTATTCGTGCAATTCGTCCTTCGCGTATTTCATTTTTATGATTGTTATCCCGATAACGCTGGCTTTTTTTTTCTCCGTCGCTCAAAACGCCGAAATATCCGGATTTTCTTTCCCGCCGCTAAAAACGTCGAAAATCCGGAAAATTGGCATCCCTGTACAATGAATTTCACTGTATAAATAGATATGGACTGATGCTTTAAATCTTGAAATTTTATTTTTAGCCTCCAAATGTCAAAGTGTGACGCATTATGCAACATTACCAACTAAACTACCGAGCCCACTCTGATACACTAAAAAACCTAATTTTTTTCTTGCAAGCCTGACCATTCTGTGTTTGTCTAGGCATGGTTGTGGAATAAACGCATATTAAGCACAGTGAAATTGTGAATATAAACCAGTTATTTTTTTTCTACCCAAGTGCAGAGGTTCTCTTCTTATATCAGGCTTTCAAGCCACTTGTTCAGCTGACAAAATCTGTCACATTCCACAATGAAATGCCACACAGATGTGTGTACTTACTTTCATTATCATCCCTATTAAATCTGTCGCCTGGTGATCCAAAAGACTGATTTTGCCCAAAAGACTGATTTTGCTGGTCTCTTGGAACTCTGGGCTTTGCTTTCTCCACTGTGATTGCTTGCTTTTTAAGTGTGCTTCCATTTAATGCCAAGGCGTTTTCCAGGTCCTCAGCATCCTCCAAATCTACGAATGCATTACTGAAAGACAAACACTGTTATCATCAACATAATGTAATGGATATTTGGCATACCCTCTTTAGATTTAATACATACACCAATCATATCCTTGGTTTTCAGCTAGTAGAGTTACCATCCAAAATCATTTCAACTTGTATCCCACAGTCTTCTTATCATTATTCTCACATTATTTATTGTCAATAGAACAACACAAGATAGTCACCATTTGCTTTATGGGTAATGTACACCTAACGTGTTCAAGTGAGTGAATGAGAGAGAGAGAGAGAGGGAGGGGGGGGGAAGAGAGAGAGGGGGGGAGAGAGAGAAAGAGAAGGAGAAAGGCAGGCTGACAAATTAACACACACTACTCAAAATGAGAGTATACCACTTGAATGGCAAAACGAGTACAAAGGGGCTATGAGGAACTATAACTCCAAGCGCTGTTGGTACTCTCTCCCAGCAGACAGCAACCCTACTGTCTCTGAATTCAAAATGTTAATGTACATGTTTGTCTTATTATTCCCCCCAAGAGATTTACTAGTAAACCATTCTTGAGACCACAGGTCACAGTGCTAGGAAATTATCTCCCTACACTACACAGCAACTGTTGGATGAACGTTTGTACTGTAGCTTCACTACTTGGGCCCAAGAATTCAAAAACAAGACTGGCCTACAAAATCTCCTTAAGGTTCCAATAAAACAACTACACAACTCTTACTTCTTGTTAGGTGGTTTGCGCACCTCAGCCACACCGATGCTGTTTTCACTGAAGAACTCTGACAGCTCTTCTTCTGTTGTGTTCTTATTCAAATTTCCAACAAACAAAGTCACGGCAGCTGTTGCATCTCCATTAACTGATGCTGCAAGTCAAAGAAAGCAGTGTTAGTTTTCATTCATGTAAAATAATGGGTGAACAGGCAGCATGTAGGGTCACCTTTTCAAGCGATAAGACTAACTGCAAGTCTTACTTTCACCGACCATTATGTTCAAATGGACTTTCAGAGGTCCAAAATTTTTTTAAACCTTTCGTCATGGCAACACACTTTCGGCCCAAGGCAGAGAGTTCTGCCGTCTTTATTTTCTTACTGAAGTACCTGAAGAGCGTGGACTTGGATGCTGTACAACAAAATCACATCGCTCCAAGATCAAGCCACAGATATGCTAGTGTTTGAGCATACTAATAAAATGAAGGGATTATAAGTTTTGAACAAACAAGGATGACAGTTGTCAATGGCAATATTTTTTTAGACACCATCATTAACATGTGGGTCTCTGTTTAAAACTGATGCTGTTCTGTCATTCTCTTTATTTACATCGTTATCAAATTGTGAAATTTTTTCTTAATTTAATATTTGTTTTCCAAAAATGTTCACCATTCTGCCAACCCTAAGCAAAACACCTCAAGAGTGGACAGCCTGACACAGAGTATGAGATGTACAGATTGCTGTACAAGAAAGTTAACAAACAAAGTGAATGAGCGTTGTTGTAAAAATGGTCACCCTTGAGATTTGATAAGCCCTCACTGTTTCAAAAAAAAAAAAATTAAAGGATAATCAGGACTCATGTCTACTTTGGGAGATTCTTTTCCAGGATATTTGGCACATATCAGGGCTAATTCCTTTGACACTGCTGATTAGCTGGGCTGCAAATACTTGCAAAGTTTCAGCAACAGTGATTTTCAGCAGTAATTATGAATGAATTAAATTTATGAAAAAATAGGGCTCGTGAAATCTCGCAATTCCTGAACCCTGAGTGCCAGACTGGACAAGAGCTTCGCAGCTGAAGCCCAGGGTATGACCTCTCATCTTCTCACCTCAACAGACAACCAACAGTAATGCCAATGAGATCAAACCCCCAGTTATACTCAGAAGAATCATCACACATTCTTAGTCTTTCCTTGGAGGTTTACTTCTCAATTACTCACAGAGCCAAGTCATACCGTGTTTCCTAAACTTGAAAAACCTATTCCTGTAACTTCATACCCCTTTTTTTTTATTATAATGATAACCCTGGGACACATCTGGATCAAATATAAATTTGTGCAGTTGTGTGTCTGAGATTCTTAGTAAAAAATATTTTTTTGTCCCCTTTTTTGTTTCAGCAGTATAACTACAGTTGAACTAGAATCCACTCTCTGAATTGAAATACATGCTTTCTCATTACGTGGTATCAAAATACATTCTGATTCACAGGTACAAAGTGCATTCAACCAATATGGGGATATCAGCAGCTGATGGCAAAAATCACCTAACACCGAGATTAGTTTCAGTTTAAAACAGAACTCGTTTTGTCTTTCTATCTCTTCTGTCATTTCTTAATATATTCTTTTTTTCAGATCTGATCTTTTGTTAAATAAAAATATTTTCTGCCACCATCCCTGAACGATAGCGTCAAATGCATGGCCATCCTTACCATCTAACTTCTGCTTTTTCACTGGTGGTTCTTTCTTGCCCTTTTCTTTCTTCCTCTTGTTGGTCTCAGGCACCTTTACAGTCTCCTCCTCTTCTTCATCATCATCATCGTCTTCCTCATCATCATCATCATCACTTTCATCCTCATCTGATTCAAGACATAATGAGAACATATGATATCAAACCCATTCAATCATCACAATCTACAGGTTATGCACAATAAAAAATAAATGTACTATTTGTTATCAGATACAACAATCAACTTTTGACTGAGGAAATTAAAGTTTCCATTTAAAAACTGAGGAATCTTTGCCTGTTTGAGGACAGGATAATACCATTAAGAAGGTACCCGCCTAATATATAGCATTGGAATCCGAATGGCCTGGACCTTTAACCTTTTTTCAGTGATGTCATACTTAATTAACCCATTACATCCTACCGCGCCCGAAACCGCCCGCGATTTTTTGACCCCCGGACACCCTAGCCCGCCCGAAAGCGCCCGGTATCGGTAGGCGTCTCTAACAACATGTTCTCGCCGGCAGGTGTCGCTAGGCGAGACTTCCGTAACAAGAAATAGTTTCTATAAAAGTTCTACTCCTGTTGATACCGAAACGAAGTAAATCGACCGATAAACCTGAGTTCTATGCTTGTTTGACTACAAGATGGCATTTGCTACACTTCAAGGATGGCTTGATGAGATGAGACAGGATACATATGATGATTCAGGGAGGGAGTGAAAGCAATGAATCTGACATTGATACTGAGATAGTAGTTGATAATAATGACTCAGACAATGATCCAGATACCGACAATGCCAGTCTAGATCTAGATCCAAGCACCAAGTGATGAACAATGTCAATGAGTAGCAAACTCGCACATTTCTTGGTTTTGTTGCATTTTTGTGTGCAATAATATACATCAAAGCATNCAATATGGGGATATCAGCAGCTGATGGCAAAAATCACCTAACACCGAGATTAGTTTCAGTTTAAAACAGAACTCGTTTTGTCTTTCTATCTCTTCTGTCATTTCTTAATATATATATATTCTTTTTTTCAGATCTGATCTTTTGTTAAATAAAAATATTTTCTGCCACCATCCCTGAACGATAGCGTCAAATGCATGGCCTTCCTTACCATCTAACTTCTGCTTCTTCACTGGTGGTTCTTTCTTGCCCTTTTCTTTCTTCCTCTTGTTGGTCTCTGGCACCTTCACAGTCTCCTCCTCTTCTTCATCATCATCATCGTCTTCCTCATCATCATCATCATCACTTTCATCCTCATCTGATTCAAGACATAATGAGAACATATGATATCAAACCCATTCAATCATCACAATCTACAGGTTATGCACAATAAAAAATGAATGTACTATTTGTTACCAGATACAACAATCAACTTTTGACTGAGGAAATTAAAGTTTCCATTTAAAAAGTGAGGAATCTTTGCCTGTTTGAGGACAGGATAATACCATTGAGAAGGTACCCACCGCATATAGCACTGGAATCCGAATGGCCTGGACCTTTAGCCCCTGTTTAACTATTTCTTTCCCCGTGTTTGCATGAAAGGGAATCAGAATTTCAAAGTGCTGGGACAGCAGTCACATGATCAATGATGTGAAGTTGGAGTTACGTCACACACAACATAATGTATACACCCTGAATAAGGTTCTGAAATGTGCAGATCTTGAAAATTCTAACGGCAAGATTTCCTTACCGTGAACATTTCTTTAAAATTTAATGAACCCTTATCTCACATATCTCTACCATGCTGTGCAATTTTTGCCTCACTCCACACAGCAAAGGACAAAAGCCCAACTACTTTGGCCTCTGGAATGTCAGATTTTCTGGAGATCCAGCACTCCTGACTACAATCTGAAAATGCATCCAGCTTTCAACCTGTATCTTCGACGATATACCAGAGACTTAAAGCATAACAGCTGGATTACTGTGAGGGAAGGCAGGCAATTCTACAACTAAGAACAAATAGCAAAAACAACAGTTAACAGAGAACACACAAAGACCTGCTACTGCAACTCACCACTGGACTCTTTGGCTGCTGCTTTTTTACCATTCACGGCTTGAACACCTGGAGAGAAACAATAAGCGCGCATGTGTCAGTCACTGACAGGCTTTCATTATGAGGACACAGACTGAAAATCTTTGTACAACCCCAATTATAATGGAACCGTGACACACATACCATTCTTGTTGACAAATAATGTCATATCTGACAGACACGATGTTTGCAGAAAAATTATATCGCATGCGATCACAATGTCAGGATTAAGAGACCAACTTCTTCATAAATATTTAAGATCACATGGTTTCTCTGCTCCTACACAAAATTCTGATAATGTTATCAACCAGTTTCAAATGCTGAGCTTAGTGATAATATTTACATGTGACACATTTCTGGAACACGAGAATCTAAAAGATAATAATTCTTCTTTCTAAATTTCATTTGCTTTTTTTTTCTCACATTTGCTAAATAATGGGATCATTTCACTGGCTGATTACATTTCCCAAATTTATTAACAAAAGAAATAGAAATGCTCAGCTAACAATTAGAGGAGAGGTATGCAAAGGAAAAAAAAATAGAACTCTCACAACTACACTACAGACAGCACAAACACTTAAAAACATTATGAGGCAAAGAAGTTCAATGAGCTGCTTTCTCTGCCAGTATTGTCATTTGTGCAATTACTGTGACAATGTGAGACGGTTGACATTTATCAACTTTTCACAGTCAGTGACAAATTACACATCCAATACCCTTTTTCTGTGCAGACTTTGTAACAGCTGTGGATTTTTTGGCTGGTTTGCTCTCTTCCTCGCTACTACTTTCATCCTCCTCTTCACTACTCTCCTCTTCTGAACTCTCATCATCGCTGTCTTCTGGAACACTGCTGACCGGTTTTTTCTTCACCCCCACTTGTTTTGTCTGGTGCACTGTGAAGGAAGTTTCTCACTTGAAAACTCAGGTTCTAGAAGATTTCTTCCTTCTTCCATTGTTCAATACGCATTTTGGGTCTTGACATCACGTCAAGATGGCCCGGCTAGATTTACATATCTCAAACTGCTGCATGTGCAGAGAATGTACATCATATGCTAAAGAGCTGCTCATAAATGAATTTCTTATGAGATAATTCTGAGTACTTGGCACAGCAAACAATATATCAAAGCAACTTCCCTCAAAAACTTTATCTAAATATACATGTCCTAAATTCTGATTTGTGACAAAATCTTGTGCTTAGTGAAACCAATACTTGCTAACACTATCAAATTTAAAAGGAATATTTTAACATTCTCCTCATTGTGAGGATGGATCAACACATAAATCAGGTCCTGAACAAGCACTTACAGATGCACATGAACTGATTTTTCTCCACAAACATGCTACATGAGAAAACATTTTCACTCTTGAAAATAATTAAATTTGATTGCGCTGTGAGCCAATAAAAAGACAAATGACATAAAAAAGACTATGAATTAAGCCTAAAAGCCTCAATGAATCTTGTTACTGTTTCATAGCATGCATACTTCTCAATGTTAAATGTTTATTAGAAACCTCAGCTTTATGGAGATTCTTGGACACAAACAAACTTTTTGCCCCTTGATTTACTTTCTATAACTTTGACTACGATGCCTACCAGGAGTTTTCTTTGCTGGGGCAGCTTCTTCTTCATCCTCCTCTTCTGAACTATCATCATCATCGTCGTCACTGTCAGCAGCTTTTGCCTGAGGAGCTGCATGGCAAAAATTGTAAACATATATTACAAATCTGAGAGGAATACATTTTCACTGTTAATTAATAACATTCAGCCAAAATGGACACAGTATCATAGAATATATTTGTGCTCCAGTTAACTTTACATCAGTTAACACATGTGACACATAATATTCTCAACTTTTTTTTATGTTTGTCCATTTTCCAGATGTAGCCTGTGTAGCAGAGTATTTTCATTTGTGTAATTGTGATAAAACTGGTCAAAAAATTACACATCCAATACTTATACCATTTTTCTGAACTGTTTTCTGCAATGCTGGACCACTTTTCTTGACTGGTATTTTCACCACCTCCTCTTCTGATGATGATTCTTCCTCCTCACTACTTTCTTCCTCTGAACTCTCATCGCTGTCTGCCGGTTTTGCTATGACTTGCTTCTTGTTGCCTTTCAACTTTTGCTTTCCACCTATTACTTTACTTGTCTGGACTGTGAAAACAAAATCAAGTGGGCAGTTGCATTCATCCATGCAGATGACCCTATGTACTGGCTCAGACCTTTTACCTGAGATTTCAGTAGACTTGAGAACAGCTGAAAAATGTTTTTTCTAAAATTCACCAAAATATACTTGTTTGACAGTTGAGTTTGTAAGTGACTCAAAGATGCAAGTCTTGTTAAATCCATTTAAAATAAATCTGAGCTTGACATCTGAAAGTACTTACAAGTTATGAGATAAAATAAATGTAAAAACAAAAGCAACTGGGGAGAGTAAAACACTCTTCAATGACTGAACTGAGGGGCACAGGAATAGTGCAAGTAAATGTATCTGTAACTTGATACAGAATTTATGCATAACAGTATATAGTAAGACAGTGGACGAAAGTTTCGTGGGAAGAGGTCATCACCAACTGCAATTTATCCCATCTTATGGGCAGGCCATATTCCAATTTTGTAGTAATATCTTGGCCTCATAAGAAAAACTGCAAACAAATGAAATCTGCCCTGCCTACTACGGATAGTAATATATCCTCCAAACTCAAGTTCAACTTCAGTGAGAGGGAAAAAAAAAAAATTAATTCCAGCTATGAATATTTTACAATTAGCATTTGAATATTTTACAATTAGCATTTAACAAGTTCTCTTTCATATCATCAGCTATAGTTTAGCAACTGTGGCTGTGAGCGGCAAACAAATGATGATGCTAGATCTCTCACAACCATGATCATGAACATCACAATAAGGTTAATATTCCAAGCTTTGTCCTGTCTGATGGTTTATCAAACTGGTTTAGTTGATTATGACGAGTGCAAGAGTGCATGCCACGGATCTCTGTAGACAACACTAACCTGGCTGTTGTTTCTTCTGAGGGACTTGTTTGGCTGGCTTTGACTCTTCCTCCTCATCACTGTCAGATTCCTCCTCTGATGAACTTTCTTCTACTTTGGCCTTTTTCCCTCCAGCTGCCTTGGCTATCTGTGCTGGGGCTGTCAGAGCAAACAAGAGAAAGATGCTGGTTCATGGAACTATGGAACTTGAGGGTCAGACTGACGAACCTGAAATCCAGCTTAAATATATATTGTCTGTGAAAATCTGACTTTAAAGTGTTGCACTACAAAACATCAAACACATCAGACCAACAGTCGACACAAACAAATAAATAATAAGTCTAGAGATCATCTTTGCAGAAAGCATTTACAATATGTTGTCCATGAACCCATGGCATGTAATCAATTGTTGATAGGAAGAAAACAATGTAACAATAACTTGCAGAAAGGGTTTTCAAGTTAATGTCCATGGAACCATTTTAGATTTATCTGAGACGCAATCAACTGTTGATAAAAGGCAACATAACAGTATGTGCCTAGTGACTACTGATTTAAATGCACATCAAATGAATAACTTGTCCTACTAATTTTATCTTGATTGTCTGTATCTGTGAGCATTAACTGGACAAAATACAGTACATGACCCTTAATGGAATCCCACACACCCCTTGATGGGTATGATTACTGAGCACATTAGATGATTTACATACTTTCAAGAATAAGATCCAGCAGTGTATTTTGTTACACAAGCAATAGTGAAATGCACACATAATCAAATAAAGGTTCTGTCCATTATTTATGTTAAAGATACCAGATCATCTTTGGGAAAAATAAACCTGTGCACCTTATTTGAGTGTTTTCATTCAGATAATGCCATCTGAAACTCTAGATTGCTTTAAATATCTAGTCATTCTAAAATCTTCCACCTGTGATTACCCAGAAGCACGCACATGGCCTTCCAGATTCAGTGCATTTTAGATGGCATTCACACTCTGGTTTTCTAAAGAATTCACACTTTCTGGTCCCAACTTTTCTGTAAGACACTGCCTATTTCTGCTAACTATCAACCAAATCATGAGCATTATTGGTATATTCAGTAACCCCTGCCTGGTATATATCCTGTAATACTGGTTTCCATATCAAAAACAGCAACAAAGATAATGGAAAAAAAAAAAGTGGCATTTTTTAACATTCCACTGGGAGCTTCTCCAAACTAGGTTTTCCACAAAAGAATGGAAGGGGGATGAGTTCCCACATACAAGGGGAAACTGCCATCTCTGCCTCTTTGTAAATTTACTGTATATCTCGGATGGTTGAAGGTATTCTGCGGCTTTCCATGTCCAATTCCTCCATTGCTATATTTCCCTAAAGTGATCATAATGATCAGAAAGCAGATATATGTGCAAGATAAAAATAATTTTTTAAAGTCTTACCGGCCTTCTGTGCTGCTCCTTTCTTAGCTGGCTGCACCTCCTCCTCCTCATCACTGTCTTCTTCAGAAGAGCTGTCATCATTTGTCTCCAAGGGGCGTTTTACAGCCACTTTCTTTTGAACATTTTGCTGGGGAACTGAAGACCAAAAAAAAAAAAATTCCAAGTCATCCAGTATTCCTTCAAAAAATCGATTAGCTTACCAAATTAATTTCTACACTGGCATAGAAGTTACTATAATTCTAAAAAATCCACAATTAAAAGACAAATTGCAGCATACACATGAGATCTATGAACAACCGACCCAAGATGACCTTAGATGCCAAACTGGCACCTCAAACCTGCTAAAAACACATTTTCCACTTCACCCAGTTCTATTCTGATTTACGTTTATGTGTGCCAAACAGGCAACAGATAAAGAATTCAGGGCTTACAGTGATTGTGTATATTGTTATGTTACGAGTACAGACTGGCATAACCTTAACCAATGCTCTTTCAATAATATGACATTATGTGGTTTACTGTATAGATAAGTTCACAAGACATTAATTGTGGGATGCTGCACCTCATACAACAACCTCAGACACTAGCGAGTGAGACTTGTACTGAGAGAGAGTAAAACATCTCTGAAAGTGAAACTCACCCTTGGTTTCCTCTTCACTGCTCTCCTCTTCACTGCTACTTTCATTTTCTGCCGGTTTGGCTGGCTGAACCTTCACAGCCTTTTTCTGCTGTGGCTTCATCTGCACCTCCTGAGGATGAAAAAGCAGATTGATAACTGAACCATTCTTATTAAAGTTAAGAATGACTAGCTCAATAATTTCCCCAATGCTTATCAAATACCAGACTATCATTGTGGACTGAGAAGCTTTCAGTGTCAGCTATTGGCAACAGAACTGAAATTTGATGGCATTAGCATGTGATGCAAAAGCTTGATAAAAATGACGGTGATGACATTTCCTCCTCTCTTCATATGCATTTTCTGAAAACATGTACAGCAGGTAACATCTAGTAGTGAAAAGAACAGTTCCTATCAAATAATAATTTACTATTTTCATTAAACATCATCATTACAAAAAGGCAGAATATGTCTACTGGCTTTTTAAAAAGAAAAATAAGAACAAAACTATGTTCTCACTGCTTTAGAAATGCAGTACGAGCTGGCAAACAGTGTGTAACTACAACCGTACCATCCGTATTTTCAATAAGACACTAAATTAATATTTTCCATCTTTTATACAACGCTGCTTAATGAGACATCAGTGTTAGGGATGTCTTTATTATACGAAGGGATGCCAATGCCAGACCACAAAAAAAAAAAAATAAAATCCTGAAATTGTGCAACTGCGCGGCATATCAACATTTTCGACAGAAACCAACCCAACTGTGGTGTTTTTAATTCTAAATCATTTTCCACAATTATAATTATAAGGCACTAAAGTAAACATTAAAACCAAATAAAGTATAAAGGAAAGTGAACTTTAGAATTATGTCTACATAACCTAAATATCTTCTGCACAGATAAAAAGTATATAAATAAATATACCTACACACAGCAAGGAATAGCCATAGTCAGGGGTGGAAATTACAAACTGTCACTTAAGATAAAAATCTAACCTTTCATTTCATAATTACACTTTAAAGTACATCACCATGAAATTTAAACAAGGTGTACATTATTTTACCATCTTTTTACTCATAACGCACATTTGTCATCTCTTATTTGGTCCTGATAAAATCTGCACAAATGAGCAGTGCTTTGACTTGCAGAGTTCAGACTGAGCTGGATCCAATGGTTTATGTCAAATTCACAAAAAAAAGCTGCTGAAAGCTTGGCTGCAATATCTTTCTCTTTAATGTCCTTGAAACTCGCTGGAAACGTACTCTTACGATGTGATAATTCCTTGAAGCATGGAGCTTGGATGCCTTCGCGTGCCATAATTTATTACTATGCAGGGTTGTCTTTCAGCTTACGGATGTATTCAGAATAAAAATCACCACTGTCCTGTCCTCTCTTTCTTCAGGCCACTGCCACTTAAAATTGTTTTTCACAGATCTGTCCAGCATAACCCCTGATTTCCGATTGACAAACTTTGCTTCATCCATTTCCGTAACGCTGCCATTCTACAATCCATAATTTATAGAAGACAATAGATTCAGATTAGGACTCTATTTTACACCACTGACTTTCTATGAATGATGACCGAGCGCACTTTCAACCTTTACAGCATTATTCGCCCAGCGAGTTCTAGTGCTAAATATTCCACCAGTATTCCTCTGACCTTGTTAATGGCACAACGGGGCACAAAATTCTCATACGCCCACTCGTACCTTGCGTGTTCACGTGCATTCTGAAAGTTTGAAAAATAATCGAACTTCCGGTTTCTGTGTGATTCGTCTTTCGCCCATTTCATTTTCAGGAAATCTTTCTTATCCGCCAAAAAATATTAAGATTAAACATATATCCAAATCTATCTTGGACCCCATCATCACTAAAAGAAAATGTTCACTTTCAGTATTTTCTCCAAGCCGCACAATTCACCATTTAAATTTAAACTCTCCCCGCCACCTTCTCCCCAACTAAAAATTCAATGAATGTGGGCCGATCTCCCCTTCATTTCTGTACCCAGAAGATTGCATTATTTGAGAGAAATCTGAAATCCCTTTAAAAAGTTACAGATACTCCCCTAAATTTATCACAAGGTGGTAATGTCTTCCTTGCACGGCCTGGTGTAAACTGTACTCTTCCCTTACCTCTTCCTCTGAAGATGAATCATCATCGCTGTCATTTGCTACAGGTTTTACTGGTGCTGCCTTTTTATTCTTGGCAGGAACCTCCACCTGTAAAACACAACAAGCCAGTCTTTACTTCGTCCACAACTATTGCATTCACTTAGAAAAATTGCTTCATGCATTTTATTTTGAGTAGAGGCAGTTTTAGAATAATCATATATGGATGCAAGCAGAACTTGTTGGTGGGAAAGAATATATCTTAATTTCATCCACAAGCAGGCTTGTTCATAAAGGCAGAAAGTTTAAGACCTATTCAAAGTTGATGGATCTATCAAGTTTGTTAGGGTGTTTTCTCCCGACTGCAGGATTCACCCCTTTTATTTCAAATCCCCCCCCCCTTCCCCCCATAAATACATGGAACATGTGCCGGTCACTTCTTCTTCTCTGAGCTACTTGGGGAAATCTAAAATCTCTCTAAAAATTAACAATGCCCCATTAAGTTTATGATTTGACACAGGGGAAATGTGTTCTCCCAATTTATATGACCTGGGCTGGATAAAACACATAATCTAAAGGTCTAGGGAAGCCTTGTTTGTTGCAACATACTTTGCATGGGTTGAAGAGATGTCTCATCATTCATCTGAATGTTTAAGAGGGGTTAGACCAAGAAATTTCATTCGCAGCACTGAAAAATGGCTGCTTTATTAATTCTTAAGGCCCAAGGTAAAAAAGACTTCAGAGGTTTCTGTGTCTTTATTTCTATGTACCTTAAGTCAAACTCCGCTTTTGGTCATCATAAATCATTGTGTCGGGGTCATATTTGAGTTTGTAATTTAGTTTTTCTTCAAGATGCCCTCATTTATCTTGACAGTGTTCTATGCACTTCTTAAATTACACTAGTCTAGATCTGTACATTCAATAAGATGTGTATACTCAGTGCAACGGCTTATAGTATTAGATCTAGACAAAAATTAAGTGACACAGTAGACATACATTCACACCAGTCCATTATGAATGAATATTAAAATCCTTCACATAGACTGTGATAGATGTCTTCACAATCTTGAAGCTGGATCTACTTCCAGAGAAAAGCTTACAAATGTTACTACAGCTAACACTTCACTAGAGAGTTGCCTTGTGCACCATGGCCCTGGGTTAGGAGTAAGTTAGGTGGATAATATTAATAATAAAGAATCGACAGGTGGAATTCCGTAGGTCTATGAGTTCTATGAGTCTCATACCTGATGCTCCTGTCTCCATGGACATTTGCCATTTGATTTGGTTAGGCTAGTTAGGGTTACGCCTTGACTGATCTGATGCTCCAGTGGCATTACCTCATGACAATACCTATTCATTCGATGTAATTTTCGATATCTTATGTAGCACTTCACTGATATTGAGTACTTTCAATTACCAAAACATGGCTGATACGCATCGTCCTGGTTCTCTAGTGATTCTGTTACACATCCACTTGACGGCATTACATAGTGTTGTGTCAAATGAAGGCAAGACTTTGATACTATTAAAATGAGCCACGGCAATTAGTCTAGCTTGCAGACTCGTGCACGGCACTAGTCTATCGTTTTCACTTTGCTTTCTGTCTCCCGCTGTCTCATCTCTCCGCTAGGCCTACCCATCCCCATTGCTTTGTGACGAACAGGACCGGACACTGCGTTAGTTCCACTCTGTGGCGGCACTCTGTAGAACAACATGTGTCAGACTAAACTAAATGAATTGAACTTTCTCTCACCCGCTCGATGAAAACGCGCAAGTTGGTCCCACCCACGGGGCACTGTGGAGTAGTCACAACATTGTGACATCGAAACCGGTATCGAAATTATAACTAAACTAATATAACGACACTGAAAATATACAAAAATATATCGACTAAATCGGTGCTGTCGTTAGTCTAGTTGTAAGAGACTTAAAGAGAAAGCTGCTCCAGTTTCAAATTCAGTGGCAATGGGCACAGAGTTTGATTTAAGGATAGGAATTAGTGTTAAGGCATAGCCAAAGGAGTAGAGTTTGGATTGTATGCCTATAAGGTTTAGAGCTAGTAGTCTAGATGTGACTATGAGGGGGGTTTAGGAGTGTGACTGTGTGCACTCGGATTCGGAATTCCTTGCTACAAAAATGTTTTGTGAATTACCTAGACTTGACTAGACTAATTCTAATAAATGGGACCCTCCCTGTTGCTCATCCTGATTCTGATACAGATCGAGAGCACCCCAGGATTTTGCTGATCTAACTAACTAGATCTAGGGTATGTTTTGGTTAGCGTTTGCGTATCTATTCTTTCGGCCACGTGCTTTACTTTAGTTTGGCGCTGCTACTAATGAGCACAGCATGGGTATAGACCAGCGTGGTGTTGTGTTATGATTTCACCACACATAGAAATTAAATGATCTTGTCATATTTAGAGACGGGATAAACGATCACGATCCACACCATACAGTAAAGTAATGTCTAATTACTAATTAAAGGATATGACGCAAACGAAAGGACCTTACCTTTTGTTTCTTAGCAGCTTGTTTCTTTCCCATTTCGATAGACCTCTCTCCACCACGCTTTGAGTAAAAGAAGGAATATGATGCAGAGCTATTTTTCATAGGTGATCCAAATTTACGTAGCGGTTCTTTAACTATAATAATATGCAAATTTCATTCATTCCAGCATATGATTATCACATTATCATCATAAATATCGGTATGAATACTGCTCAATTGAAATTTGCATTAATTAAGAAGACAGGTTACTTTTCCATTTTAATTCGTAACTGTGGCTATGAAATATGAGTCAGGCATTATTTGCTTCAGTCAACCTCAATGATCATAGCGAAGCCTTTCAGCGAATATTCTTGCCATACGAACTATAAAGTACGTCTTGCTCATCAATTTTTAAAAAGATGGCAAACCGGAACTATTTAATAAACTTATTCGGACTTTCAGAAAGTTGCTCCTCCCTCCCCGGGTCCAAAGTGTTGTTGACTTGCCATTTTTTGTAAGGTAATTCTACGTTGATTTTTTTTATATCATGATCCATGGAGGCTTTGGTAGGATATTAGTATTGCTAAATACTATGGACATATTAAGCTACGGGAGGACCAAGTTGTGGAGGATTATTTTTCATACCACCTAATCAAAGTTGGCCACGTCGCTGGTTGGTTCAAGCTGCTAACTTCTAATCGAAAAAAAAAAACAAACCAACAACAACATGCCAGAAACTGTATACTGACATCCGGTCTAACGAAAGACTGAAGAGAATGATCAGGTACAGATAAGTTCTCAGGCATAAACATAAACTCGTCCTACACAGTGGCGGATTTAGGGATAAGGGGAATGGGCCGTGCGTGACTCAGGGCCTAACGGCTGTCGAGACTCAGTGCCGGACAACAGTACAAATGGCAGACTGACTGACAGTGATGGTCCACTTGGGCATGGTGGCCGTGCCCTCTCAGTACACACACACAGGCTGGTTGGGTTCCATTTGTTTTGTTCGGACCCTATCTCGCCCTGCTCGGGTTCTGTTCGACGGCTGTGAGTTGCTTTATCTGGGATGTTTCTTTACAGTCTTGCCAGTTCCCGCAGGATTTATTCACTGGTGCAGCTCTTTTGGTCTATGTCACGAGTTATGATTTATGATGACTCGATAGTTTGTTTAGTCTATTTTGTCGCGCGAGGGGTCTGAGGTCATTATACAAAGTGAGTAGATTTCATTGTATCTCGTGCGCACGGATTACGAATGTCTGGAAGTAGGTGAGCGGGGGGAAACTAGACTTANCTAGACTTAAAGGAATACTGCACCGTCCTACAGAATATATTAAATCATATGATACCCTATTATTCCAATAAAATAGTCTTTCAAATGTCTGTCATAATGATGTAACGCCTCTACTGGCCCCAGACAACCCACAGGGTTACATTATCCAAAGTCCGAATTGTTACACCCATTGCGCGCGTGGCGTCCTTACACTTACGTCAAATACGTTCTCGCCACATGACCAGGCTGTCTAGCCAGTGCTCTGCAGACGGGTGATAGCATGTTGGTATGAATGTTTTAATTCCTCTGTGAACAGTAGATATGCCAAACAAAATCATGCCGAGGCAATAAAAATGCAGAATATTTTTTCTGGCTTATACTATCAAACTTTACTTTTGAATTTGGAATACTAGAACCAAAATTAAAAGCTGAATACTACATTGTCAGGTACAGAAGTCTGTAGCTCCCGGAACGTAAGTGACGTCAGCGTTTTTGCCACAGGCTTCTGCTTATCGGGGAAGGGGAATAATTCTGGACGTAAGGGCCAAACCCGGTAATTCTAGCTCTCCTTCTTGCGTCATATTACATACGCGCACGGTAACAGAACGATGCTATTTCTTCGCAAAACTGACTCGGTGAGCAACATAGATAATATTTAGAGAGAAAAAGTATTGAAAAACCGAAAATTATTTTTGACGTGCGTGTCCTACTTTTAAAGGAACAGGGATAGCTATCTGCTTCACAGCCTTAAAAATCCGCAATATTTTTTCATAAATTTTCAACCCCTTACACGTTTTCTTCGCCCGAGCGCTTCCGAGAAAATGCAGCTTGAAAGTCGGGATTTTCACACCGCGCGGGCCGCCATAACTGGTCGTCCGGTCAGCGCGGGAATAAGGCGTGACGTCATAAAGCGAGAGGCGAGCTAATAGTCGTTGTGCGAAGAGAATTATCCACATGCAATAACTTTCCCTGGTGCTAAATTTTATGCCTTTTTTTTATATATGATCATTAAGTCTTTTGTTGACTGTGAACAAGTGCCTGACTTTGATTGCAATGCTGTAATCTTAGAAAAAGCAGGATAAATATTGGATAAGAGAAGCATCTGTCTGGGCACTGAGTGAACAGTGACTCAGGGGATAAAAGCATCTTGGCCTCTCTCTCTCTCTCTCTCTCTCTCTCTCTCTCTCTCTCTCTCTCT
>JAWQUT010001235.1:9536-21348 GCA_033807755.1 Ellobium chinense | reverse complement strand
ATGGCGGCCCGCAGGGTGTGAAAATCCCGACTTTCAAGCTGCGTTTTCTCGGGAGCGCTTGGGCGAAGGAAATGGGCAAGGGGTTGAAAATTTATGAAAAAATACTATGGATTTTTTAGGCTGTGAAGCAAATAGCTTCCCCTGTCCCTTTAAAAAAAGGGTTGAGAGCAAGCACGGAGGCCGAGCTATATCCTGTATCCTGTGTCACTCTGTGTGTCGCTGGGAGCGACTGTGTGTGCAAATGAATACCACCAAGTCTTAAGCGTTGAAAGCTAGTATTGTATAATGATCGCGAGTCCTGGGAGCGAGTGTCGAGTGATAGAACCAGTGAAATGTGTATGTAATAAATATATTTATTTGGATGATTGTGTGCTAGTGCTTTTTACTGTAGGGTGAATGGATTTCTTTGATCGACTGGAGATTTTCAGGTGCGTCGAGTAAATTAGGATGAATGCTCAATTTTAATAAAGTGCAGGTATCTTCTCTAGCGATAATTCCAGGAGGATGGAAAACTCAGGTACTCTGAACATGAAGGTGCGATGTAAAGATAAATAAGTAAATTAATACAGTCTGTAATTTGGTTGTAAATTCTTGTTCTATCTAGGCTTCGAGGGTGGGGAGCGTGAGACGCTTTCCCCGACGTTGTAAAGAGGGCGCTTGTCCCAGGAGGTACTGTACGCCTGCCTTTCACATCGGCCCTAGGTACTGGAGATGGCGGCGTTAGAGGACATAATCTTTCCCTGAGTTACGTAATACTATTTCTATTTCCTACACGGAATCATATCATCAGCTTGTCTTGTAGCTGGGTTAAGAGCATGGAGGCTCTGGATATATATGTTATCGCTTGTCTTATAAGCTTCGTTAAGAGCAAGGAATGCTCTGGGTAAAATATACTGTTATAAGCTTGTCACTGAAGCTTGGATTATTATGATCCTGAGTGGACGGAGTGATTGTGGGGCTAAGTCTTGAAGCCCAGTGCTGTATTAACTTGACATTATAGCAATAGTATGACAATTCTAAATATATTTAATTTATTTTTGTTATTAAAAATATGAACCTGAGAGGCGAGTTTCATGTCGTTGATGGGATCTCTGGGCGAGTGAATGTTAATGTCTGTTTGTGCGCGTCCTGTCTTCTGTGAGTTTTTAGGCCGTCTTGTGTGTTTTCGTATTTGTCCGCGTTTCAGCCCAGGCTACTACTAAGTACTAGTCCAGTAACCCGTGACAGTCTATAATTCCATTCGTGCCAGCATTTATCCTCAAGTTGAAAAGCTGGTTGGTTGGTTGTCCCCAACAGAGAGGTAGGAGTGAGTGAGTGAGTGAGTGAGTGAGTGAGTGAGTGAGTGAGTGAGTGAGTGAGGGAGTGGGTGAGGGAGTGTGTGAGTGAGTGAGTGTGTGAGTGAGTGAGTGTGTGAGTGAGTGAGTGTGTGAGTGAGTGTGTGAGTGTGTGTGTGAGTGAGTGTGCGAGTGAGTGTGTGAGTGTGTCTGTCTGTCTGCCTGCCTGCCTGCCTGCCTGCCTGCCTGCCTGCCTGCCTGCCTGCGTTTGTGGATATTATGGATAGATGAGTGTGGGCACGTGTCTGAAATATTTTAATTAGGTATTTTCAGCTCCATCACGTGACCTAGGAAATCTTGCTCACACGTAGGTTTGTTTACATGCTCTGCTCATGTATGATTACTCGTCATTTATCAAAATAGCCTAGATCACGTGATATAACTGACCCGTCTGAAAATACCTCATTGTCTTTGTCTGCAATCTAGATTAGGCAAGAACATCCGGCAAAACCTTCTTATTTTTTCCCGCCTCATTTATTCACAAGCGTGCCCAATTACATTTATGAATATTCACATTACTAGTGATGTAGTCCCGGCCCATCACGCTCCTGCAATTTAATACATTGTTATTTCTTCATCATATATCCTGCAGTTAAATACATCATTATTACATAGTACAACTTCTAATCTAGCACATAATTATTGCTACATCATACACCTGCAATTCAATATATCATTATTACATCATGCAATTGCAATTCAATACATATTCGTTGCGTCACGCAGCCAGCAATTCACTAGGTCACTGCCACGTTACTCACACTCTCACCGGACATTCGCTCAAGCTCACACACCTATACCATGCTGGCTTCACAGTATTCTAAGCAATCATGGAGCATTATATTTACATAATATCTCAACGCAATAATGTTACCATGACATTCAATGCACAAACTGCACTCAGTCAACTAGACTATATCTCCTGTCTGATTGATGCACTCTGAAGCTAACTAATGCGCACTTACCGTCGGTCACCCGCTCGACGCGGTCAGTAGACAACTGGCAATAGTATCAGTTGCTGTATAATCCCAAGAATAATCTGTAGTGTCGATAGCAGACAGTATCGTTGCTTTTCACATCAGATAGTTGACATATTATTATCACTGATGATATCAATAATTCGTTACCTGTAACAGTGACAGGCTCGAACTAAGAAAAGCAGGAATAACGACTAAAGTAATGGCTGTATGAGTTGGCGTCAACACATTGGAGGGACACTTGAAACAGTACAATGCAGCCATACTAGGAGGGTGCAGCAACCGTCTCTTATATAAGATATAATGATATAATGCACGTACCAAAGATTGCAGCTGAAGGGCCTAACTGTAACAATGCTGTCATAGAAAGGCCCCCGCACAGTATTTGGTCTAGATCCCAGGGTTAAAACATGACGGCGAAAACATACCTTGTAGTGGACGCCTCATTGGGAGGCAGAACTTGACATTTAGTGCTTCACCCCTGGGACCCATCAGGGCCTGGGCTTTAGAGATAGAACTTAACACGTGGCTTAATACATGGCGGTGTTCTGTTACTAGCAATCAGGGGCTCTACTCACTCAAAGTAGATAATATACATGTATATATAAGTGTCAGCTGGTGAAAGAAGGAAGTAATACAGTATAATAAAAACATTATAGAGCTGTAGCATAACCGTACGTAAAGTTAACGGACGTAAGACAGTACTGCAGTAACATTGCCTCCCAGTGTGAAAGTACTGAACTGCTAATTTAAGTACTAACCAACGCCGAAGCGCCAATCGGAAAGGGGCGAAGAAAAACGAAATGATTGTAAAGGTAGAAGCAAAGGGGTCTGTTGAGTATTGAGCACCTCAAACTCTCACCAGTTCAAGTTGCTCGGAACACAAGGACAGGCACGATCACGTTCTCTGAAGGATCTTGCAGAGACTGTGGAGAAGAGCTCAGTATGGATATGGACCAAACGCAGCGAACAACAGAATGTTGCGCGTCAAAACTGCAATTTTCACTATTTGAGATGGCAGCCAGGTTCAAATCTTTCCCAGGGAATGAACAAAAAAATATAAATAAACGGAAGGACACTGAGAGTCATAATCCAAGTGTGGCCCATTCTCTTTAGAGAGTCAGGAAATCAAAGGGCCGAAATATTTCGGTCGTTATCCCTTGGAGTAATATTTTGCTGAAATCAATACACACGACAGAATATAACTCTTGATCTAAGGCAGCTCGTAGATAAATTTTGAATTCACGGCAATTACAGATAGATAGATATTATATATATATAGACTATATATACATGTATAAATATTAAATTTAAGCATTGTCATATTCACAGTTTTAGAGTATTGCCCCCAGTTTTTGCCCCTGAATTCTTCTGGACCAAGGTATCTTCCACCGAAGATCTTCTGTTGCCTTAACTTCCCGATTAAGAGTCTACTATTTATTTATATTTACAAATTTACAAATTGAAACAAGGCGAAGCCGCCACACTGTGGCAGGGTTGGGAATCTCATTATGTTAGGATTTAGATATACTGTAGTCTATAAGTTATAAGCTGTATATGTTTTGGAAGACCAGGTCATTGATGTTTATGTTACGCTTTGGTATAAGATACAGTATTAAGCCATAATGTTCCTTACATATAGCGTCGTTGAAAACTTGGGATAGGTGAGTTGGGCGAGGTGAAGGAGGGGGGCTGACATCGAACAGGACATGACTACCTACCTACTTTGATCTCAAATTTATTCTTATAGACTATAACCTAATACAACCTATAGCTAAATACAACTGATGAAGGCCACTTCAAAAACAGACCTCCTTTTTTTTTCCGGAGAGGAATATTTTCCATCACGTTTAACCATTTCTGACTAAACGTGACATGCTGTCTTGTCAGTGACAGGTCTGCAAATAATATAATCAGAAGCACGGGTCGTGTTAACATCTTTAAATCTTGAATCTTGAGTCGTGGTAGGGGGAGGGGGGTGGGAGGCTCAATGAGAAATAGGTCAGTGGAGAAGTTCCCATTCCATATTATATAAACTAGTCTACATGAGAGGGAAAAAAGTCATCGGCAGTTCGAAAAGTAAGAGAAAAGACAAGAGAGTATTAAAAATTTCTTTAGTCTTGCAGTGAATCCCTATTACCTGTCTTGTTTAGGAGGTAGGACGGAGAAAAAAAAACAACAAACGATTTTGTTGTCCTGTTTTGTGTTTCCTTTTTTAACACATCGACTATTATAAGGCATATTGACCATGGACATTTAGGCCAGTTTGGTGATACATTCAGTCAAGGTTGCCTCCTGGATCATAATGTCTTTCCTGGATTCTTCTCTCTACATTTCTCTACACACGAAATAGAAACGAATTTAATGGATAAGTATCCTTAAAAATTACTGTTTTTAAAAAAAACGTAGAACCAGGCATCTACCCGCTTAGCAATGCATTTCACGAGTTTTCCCAACAACTCACGAAAAGCGATTTTCACCTCATTTACCATTTCATCCCACTATAGAGGAAAATTCCTACGAGTGGCAACATCCATTTTTCGTGTTCCGTGTAGTTTCGGACCGAAATTTTAATTGCGTATTGTTAGTAGAAAGTATTCATAAATTTTTTTCGTTTTTGAATCATCTGTGTTAGCTAAGTACACGTTACTAAAATTGGACCAATCACATTGTGAGATAAACCATGCGGTCTTGTTTACCGGAATTACAGTCACACAAGTTGAACCCTATTTGTTGAACCCTATTTTGTTGTCAGCTGAACTTTGAGGAGCAAACACACAATGACTGTCAAAAACAAAGGTAAGTAGCGGAACATTTTTTCAACTGGTCAGTTTTACTGATAGTCTAGAAAGAGATCAGAAAACCCATAATTAGTCTAGTCTAATCTCCACTGTCGCCCGACCACGGCTCTCATGCCGGCCACATGGCGACATTGCATCGGTATGCGACATGACACGTATCGTATGATGGTGGCACTAGACTAGTTTTCGGCAATATGTTTCACACCTAGGCATATATGGCAGGAAAGAATGGGATTTTACTCTGTCTGCCATGAAAATTCAGGAGGAAAATAATCTGCAGCTAGACTAGAATAGGTCTAGTCTTAGGTGCCACAAACTCAGACTAAAAACTGGTGGCAATCTCTAACGACAGCTCCGATGATACAGTTCATTTAGTCGTAGACAAGTCATGGAATCGGTGCTGTCGTTAGAGAAGGCCAAACTGGTTTGTCAATCCAACACGCGGTTTTTGTCATTTTGTGTCATCCCATTCTTGTCAGACTGAAAGGGACAGGAGTCAGGGATAGCTATCTGCTTCACAGCCTAAAACATCAACAGTATTTTTTCATGAATTTTTAATCCCTTCCACGTTTCCTTCGCCTGAGCGCTTCTGAGACAATTCAGGGCTTGAAAGTCAGAATTTTCACACCCTGCGGGCCGCCATGACTGGTCGTTCGTCTGATCAGCGCAGGAATGAGGCATGATCAGATGATGTCAGATAACGAGAGGCAATCTAGACTAGACTAGTAATTGTTATGCAAAGAGAACTATCCACATGCATGCAAGAACTTTCGTTGGCTCTAAAGATTAAAATTGTTATGCCTTTTTTCATTTATCATTGAGAAAAGTCTTTTGTTTAAACTATAAGTGTGTGAACTACTGCCAGACTCTGAATGCAATGCTGTAACCTTAGAAAATAGGAGGATAAAATAATATTTGAGAAAAAGGAACATCAGTTTTAAAAAATGTTTGAGTTGCTTTATTAATGTTTGCATTATCTTTGTGTTGTTGTTTGCTGTGTGGTTTAGTGAGCTCTCATTGGACTAAGATTCTGACAATGAACAATGTAAAATTATCATTTGCTTGAGAAGCACTTTCACTTTCAGATAATTTAGATACCACCAGTCCACCACAGTCAAATTTTCTGTGCTTAGGACTAGGAAGGAGCAGCGTTAATTGTGTCACTAGTCCTAAATCAGTCAAAAGGCTGTCGTCTTCGAGAGCAGATAAAGAAAGGGGGCACATCGACATGAACATTATTTTAACTTCTTATTTTAGTCAGAGATGACAATGAGAGCATTTTATAGAATAACCATGAAAACTTTTGTAGTTTTAAAAGAAAGAATCAGTCTTCATTATCAGTGGGGGGAATGAGATAGATTCTAGTATGGGTTGGATGGGCACAGTTGCAGGGATGAAGAGAGAGAGATAGAGCAGCCAAGATGCTTTTGTCCCCCGAGTCACTGTTCACTACCTGCCTTCTCACTTTTTTTAATTAGCAACTCAGGCTCTTACTTTCTCTTATTGCTTCTATTCCCTCTTTCTCTCTGTTTCTCTTTCAACCCCAAAGACATTGTAAATGTAATGTCTTTGCTTCACCCCTGTTACTGTGCCCACCCATCTATCCCATCTATCCCCCTTTCCCTCCCCATCTCATAACTGTTGCTATGCTCAACACGGCATACCCATGCTAATTGCTATGGTCCATTTCATTTTTCTCTTTGATCGTGAAGACTGGTTCTTTCTTTCCAAACCATAAAAGATTTTACAAGTATTCTCCAAATTATTTCCTTAGTCATCTCTGACCAACATAAGGGTGTCAAACTATTTTCGCGTCGATATGTTAGCTGTTTGACTTGCTCTTCGGAGTATCTTGAAATATGACTAGGGATGCAACTGGGTCATTTCACGTCAAGACTCAAATCAACCAATTTTTTTTCAACTTTGCCGGTGACCCTCTTGGATTTTGTTAAAACTTGCCCTAAATGTTCTTCAGGGTCAGAAATGAAGCCGTGCCAAAAAGTTCCCCTGAATTCCTTCTAGTTTCTGAGATAAAATTTTTTGAAGAAAATGGGCTTATTTTAGGTAAAACGCGCACAGGCATTTTGTCAGAGTTTGAGCTGTTTTATTTCAAAAACCGTTTATCTCAGTGAAATGAAAGTGCCCACAGCTCTTCTCAGTGTTTCAAGGTTTAAGATTATGCTACCAAACTTTTTCTGATTTGTGTCAATTTCACCAAATTTGCCCACAAAAATGGCATGTCGTATAAAAAGTGCCAAGTTTAATGATGATAGAAGTGAACTTTCTCAATACTCACAGTCAAGTTCTTTTTTCTATAGAATGTCCTTATCCTCTTCTGTTTTTTTCCAGAAGACTGGATGACTTGCTCTGTATGTTTTGGAGATATAGCCCTTCAAAGTCAGTAAAAATCACTTTAGTGACCTACTTTAACATGAAAAATGGGGATGTGGGGTTGCCCCAAAATGCACCAGTTATGGTTCATTTTAAGCGTCTTTGGTGTATCTTTAATATAGAAGTTGTTTTGTGGTCAGTATTTGCCTGCTTATATGCTAAATTACTGCCCAAAGTTCCGTATTCTTTTCACTTTTGAAACGAAGGGGCATAACTGCAAATATTACAAAATCAGCGAAGGGAAACAACCTGTCCTGAAGGGAAATAACTACTAAACATTGTTTCAATCTACAAATGAGTGAGAAGGTGATAAAGTCAAAAGTTTTCATTTGACACAGTAAAACTCAACAGCCTTCTGGACACTTTTCTTAGGGAGACACTTGCTAGTTCTTACCTAGCTCCATCTCATGAACAATACCTTTTTCTGTCTAGGGTTTGCATGCCTGCATTGCCATGTCATAGGTCACTTAAAATTCAGGACTATCAACTGTCTTTGCTAATATCCAGGTTTGAGGTGCAAGAGTCAAATGTTTTATTTTGCGTTCTCTTTCAGCACTTCTCATGTTTTCTTTAAATGATTGTATAAAATCTTTTATATCTTATCAGTTTATATCCATGCTAGCTGTGAAGGAAGATGGGGAAAGGCTTATCAACAGTGAGGACTTGACTCACTTTGATTCTGACAATCTCTGTAAACTAGTCGAGTTTCATTTTCCTTATTTCACCACATCTTACGTTAGTTGTTTATGTTTGCGTGCTGTTATGAAACTTATGCTTTTGTTTACTTCCTTCTCACCAGATTTTTTTTTATCTTTTGGGAGTGGGGGGGGGGGNGGGGGGGGGGGCTCCATTTTGACTTTTCACTTGTTTTTTTTTTTTTAATGTCTCATGAGCAAGCTAAGCTGATTAATTTCTTACAGAAGGAAGTTTAACATATATCCCCACCAGGTATCTGAAATGTTTATGGCTCTTTCATGATATTCTAACCCTAAAAAAGTGTCTTTATAGGGAAAGTGAATAGAAAGTTATTGAGATTAAACATTTAAAAAGAAAACTTTTGACTAATCACTTCTCATTCATATAGAATCATTTAAAAAAACCACGAGGAGTGCTGAGAGAGAACGCAAAATAAAACAGTTGACTCTTGCACCTCAAACCTGGATATTAGCAAAGATAGTTGATAGTCCTGAATTTTAAGTGACCTATGACATGGCAATGCAGGCATGCGAACTCTAGACAGAAAAAGGTATTCTTCCCGAGATGGAGCTAAGAACTAGCAAGTGTCTTCCTAAGAAAAGTGTCCAGTAAGCTGTTGAGTTTTACTTTGTCAAATGAAAACTTTTGACTTTATCACCTTCTTACTCATTTGTAGGTTGAAACAATGTTTAGTAGCTATTTCCCTTCAGGACAGGTTGTTTCCCTTTGCTGATTTTGTAACATTTGCAGTTATGTCCCTTCGTTTCACGAGTGAAAAGAATACGGAACTTTGGGCAGTAATTTAGCATATTATATTATAAGCAGGCAAATAATGACCACAAAACAACTTCTATATTAAAGATACACCAGAGACGTTTAAAATGAGCCATAACTGGTGCATTTTAGGGCAACCCCACATCCCCATTTTTCATGTTAAAGTAGGTCACTAAAGTGATTTTTACTGACTTTGAAGGGCTATATCTCCAAAACATATAGAGCAAGTCATCCAGTCTTCTGGAAAAAAAACAGAAGAGGATAAGGACATTCTATGGAAAAATGAACTTGACTGTGAGTGTTGAGAAAGTTCCCTGTTATCATCATTAAACTTGGCACTTTTTGTACGAAATGCCATTTTTGTGGGTAAATTTGGTGAAATCGACACAAATCAGAAAAAGTCTGGTAACATAATCTTAAACCTCGAAACACTGAGAAGAGCTGTGGGCACTTTCATTTCACTGAGATAAACGGTTTTTGAAATAAAACAGCTCAAACTCTGACAAAATGCCTGTGCGTGTTTTACCTAACATAAGCCCATTTTCTTCAAAAAATTTTTTCTCTGAAACTAGAAAGAATTCAGAGGAACTTTTTGGCATGGCTTCATTTCTGACCCTGAAGAACATTTAGGGCAAGTTTTAACAAAATCCAAGAGGGTCACCGGCAGAGCCGATTGATCTGACGTGAAATGACCCAGTTAGCAGTTAGCACCACCCCTAAGTGCAGAAAACACTGCCTGAGACAATAGTTAGCTGTCAATCAAATCCTATCCTGTTGTCAGAATCGTAGACCGATAAAGAGCTCATTAAACAATACAGGGGAAGAAAAGGCACAGACAACCATACATATGCTATGCATATATTAATAAAGTGACTCAAGCAGGGTCACATAGATGTTTTCCTTTTTCTCAAATATTATTTTATCCTCTTTTCTAATGTTACAACACTGAAATCAAAGTCAGGCAATTGTTTACACAGTTAAACAAAAGACTTTTCTTGACGATAAATGAAAAAAAGGCATAACATATAAAGCCAACGAAAGTTCTTGTATGTGGATAATTCTCTTTGCATAACGACTACTAGCTTGCCTCTTGCTTTCTGCCGTCAAGCCTCATTCCCGCGCTGACCGGACGACCAGTCATGGCGGCCCGCAGGGTGTGAAAATTCTGACTTTCAAGCTGCATTTTGTCGGAAGTGCTCGGGCAGGGGTTGAAAATTTATGAAAAAATATTGTGGATGTTTTAGGCTGTAAAACAGATAGCTACCCCTGTTCCTTTAAGTTTAAAACATGCAAAGGAAGCTGGACAGGTAACAGCTACTTCTAGAGGTTCTAGCTGTCTAGATCCAGATGACTGCTAAAAACTAGTATCTTGTCCATATTGATCATATCATCAAAGAACCTCAGGCTAGGTTGTTTATACTTCATAGCGACTCTCTTCATCAGTTTGCATCACAATATGACACTGATAATTATGATCAAGTTAGTACTTAGTAGGCGTAAGTTCAGATCCAGTTAGGAGTGTGAGTCTCAATTGGCAGATTGCAAGTTAGATAAAGACATTTGAAAAAGTGCAAGTTGCTGTGGAAAATTTGCCTATTGTCTACATTAGTCTATGGTTTGATCCAGAAAGCATAATATTTCAGTTGTTGATGAATCTTACCCGTGTTTACTCCCCTGTGACTGTGACTTATGAAAGTCAGTCATGTCAACAATGTCATATCCTATCATTCTATGGTCAGAATTATAGCAATGGTTTTTTGTTATTTTGCTGTTATCAGAACTTTGATACAATGCTCTCCAGTTCAAGATCAGGGAAGGATGTGATAAGTCTTCAACATACTGCCTTAAGCATTTTGAAGAAAAGATGTACAAACTCAAAATTCAGAGTTCTCATTCCCTCTTTCCCATGTGTGGGTCAAACATAATGGCGAGATGATGGACACCAACGTCCAGATCTACTTGGAAATAAATTAATTCATCATTTGATTTATCAGATTCAAAGTAAACCAACACTGAATGATCCGAGTATCCTGAAGCAAAGCTTTGCATGACTATGATGTATTAAAGCACTGGAAAAATATAACTGCGTTAAATTAATTTAAAATGGTGCTGGATAGCAAGTTTTGAAAATCTGGCTGTGTCATGGGCATTTTATGGCAACCTTGACAGTTTGAGTACATTCACAGATTCACTGCAGAAGTCAGGGCTACTTGAAATGCTTCATCTTTTTTTGAATTGATATTGTATGACAGGCTGAAATGACATGTTATAACAATTTCATACTTGTTGTTATTTCAGGAAATGCTCAGAACAGGAAACGGAAACTGTCAGACTCTGCTCTGCAGCATCCAAAAGCACAGAAAGCCTCCTTCTTAACCCCACAGGCTCAGTCTGCCAAGAATGTATCCACACCTAAACAGCAAAAGCACATCCAGAAAGGGCAGACTCCTAAGCAACAGAAGGCTTTGGTCAAGACACCTATCCCACAAAGCTCTGGCAAAGGAAAATCACCCAAACCCACTCCTAAAGGATCCTCTCAGACCCCGAAGAAGAAAACCCCTTTAAAACTGCAGAATGATAATGATGAGGATGACGATGAAGAAGATGATGACGATGAGGAAGTGGATATGGAGATGATGGGTGGCTTGTTTAAAGGACAGCTGCAGGAAGATGAAGACGATGATGATGAGGATGACGAAGATGATAGTGAAGATGAAGAAGATGATGAAGAGGATGATGATGGTGAAGAAGGTGATAATGTTGAGGACCAGGAGGAGGATGAAGAAGATGACAGCAATGAGGAAGACAATGAAATTGATTCCAATGATGATGATGATGA